>BQNB010070220.1:0-33205 GCA_026074375.1 Tanacetum coccineum
ACTGCCCTCTGATTATCATACCCAGTTCCTCTGTTGATTCTTGGAGAATTATCTTGATTAGCTCGACTGGTGTTTGATGAAGTTCGAAGGTTGTTGTTGGTAGGTTTGTAGATTTTCTTGAACGAGAGTGAAATTAAAGCCATGAGTTTGTCAATCTCCTTTTCCTTTGACATTTCATCATCTTTAATAACCGTGGCAGGTTCTTGATCATAACTAGGAGCAGAGGAGTTGACAATTGATTTTCCTTTGTTTCTGGTAGCTTGTTGTGATCTGGTTGAGAAATATTGAGTGTTGTGATTAGGATGGTAAACTGGTTGTTGTTGAGCAACAAGTGCAAGTGGATTAGCAGTACGTGCTAGTCTTTTAGCTCTTATCTCATTGACTTCATTCTGGTGTTGCTTCAGAATGTCATAAAGCTTGTGATAGGAGACAGTCTTCAGGTCTTGGCTCTGGTTAACAAGTGTCACAAACCTTTGCCATTCTGGTTGTAGTTGAAGTAAGAACTGGACATTCACTTGATGATTAGTAACATGACATTGATTTTGAACAAGCTCATTCATCATCTTGTAAAACCGTGAGTAATAAGATTCAAGTGATTCACCATCCCGTGATGTGAATTTTCCAAACTCCCAATATAAATTGGTTTCAAGATCTTAAACATTGATTGATTCACCTTGTTTAACCTTTCAATGGCTTTCCACATTTCACATGCATTAGGACAAGCATCAACTATGGAGTAGATATCGTTATCTATCCCTATGAGAATGATCTGAACGGCTTCAGCTTCAGCATTCAGTTGATCGCGTATGTCTTGTGAAACATTCTTATAGTTCTCCATATACCTTTCTGTAGTTGTTTCAGAACTACCTTCAGCAACTGGAACTGTCTTCTCAGCCCATTGATACGTGTATGGTGGATTTTGGAGACAATAGTGGATGAGTTCACTGTTAGGTTTGGTGTCAATGTATCTCTTGATTCTGGATTTCCACTGAACATAATTACCTGGTGCTAACATTGGTGGACGATCTTTGCTACCCGCTTCCATGATAGCATTATGAAGAGCATTCGATGATTGAGTTTGCAAATTGGTATTTGAATTTGACATTTTGATGATGTTGTGAATGGATATCGGATCTTAAGTATGTAAGTGATTGATTGTATTGTGGTTTAGAATGAATGAAATTAACCTCCACGGGATTTTACAACTCTATGATTAAAACCGAGAAGAAAGTAAATTACTTGTCGAGATTTTACAAAATCAATAGAAAAACTGTGAAAGTAGAATTGATTTGAAGTTAAGGTTGATGTTTGATTAGGCAATTAACGTTTTAAGTCCAAATGAAGTTTATAAGTCCTTGAAGATAGTCCTTGAGGTTTGTCCGAAATTGTGAAGTCCAAAAGAATGTGATACAAAACGCAGTGTTAAGACAAAACGCAATGTTCAGCAAAACGCAAGTTCAAGCAAAACGCAACAATAGTTGGTTACCATTCTAACATCATTTAGCATTATCACCAGTTGTTATTACCAAAATATTAACAGACATATTGTTTTAACAAATACATAATGACCAAAATACCAAAATACATCAAAAGCTAAAATCAACTTCCACCTCTAATCTTCCTCTTCCCGTTCTTCTCTTCCGTACCAGTCATAGTTGTGGGTATCTTCACTACAAATGTCTTTTTAAGAATAGCATATCAGGTTTTAGCATTTTCAAGCCCAAGTGCACAATTTGTTATTGGCACAGGGCTTTTGACAATGAGTGTTTTTGGTGATGCTTTAGCCTTTGAAGAAGATAACCCAGATGCTTTAGCCTTTGAAGAAGATGACCCAGATGCTTTAGTGAAACGCCCCTTTTCCGACTCTTAATTCGACCAAAAATAAAAAAAACCTTTGCTTAAACGCATGACCTTTAGTGACCTTATGTCACTCTTGAATAAACTGACCAAAATCTATCATGAAACAGCACTTGAAAACATTTTAACATAAAGTAGACTCAAATACCTTTCCATCGGTATAAGGCACGACTTCTAACTCTTTATGGTTTGTTTTAAACAAAATAATGAAAACGACCCAAATCTAATAAACCCTTTTGTGCACTAAAAGACCCCTCTGGTGCATTATTTTCATGCAAGAACCTTCTAGTGCACACAAGGACCCTTATTGTGCACTATTACCCTTCTTATACACATTTACCCTTCTTGTGCACTAAAAGACCAATCTTGTGCACATTTCCCATCCTTGTGCACTAAAAACCCTTCAATGCACTAATTTCTCAAAACCACCTGTAACCATTTTAAAATGGAATCAACTCTTTAAACTCATATTTAAACACATGAACACTACATTAAGCCAGAAATATACCATATACATTGTTTGCCAAAGTTCTTGACCCGTTTGACCAAAATAGGTTAAAATGGACCTTGTCCCAAACACCCCTTTTTCTGCATACCCCTTTTGTGCACTTTTGACCCATTTTTCGAAAAACAACTTGTATAACTCAACTTAATACCAAAAATTCCAGAATTCCTTAACATAATATAATACTTCATTTCCACAAACATTCACGGTCTAAATGACTCAAAAACATATATCTTACGGGGTTTACCAAACACCCCGTTTGACCCATTTGCATACACTTTAACAACCAACTAAACCAATGACTCTTACCCATTTTACAAATTCATGTTTACATTACTCTTGACATTTGACAACGTTCATTAACAAACCATTAAGACATATGGGGGTTCAACCATGATTCAAGCTCGACATCCTACGTTATGCTTAGAAATTACAACTATATACACCTTCCAAACCGTTCTCATTCTTAAGCCTTTACCTTCTTCACATTGGACCTAAAAAACATTACAACTTAAACACGTAAGCTTTACGCTTAGTAAGTAACCAGTTAGAATATGTATAATATTTCAATACACATATTTGCATCATGAACATGTTCCATTAATCAAATAGCTTTAAAAAATTTAAAACTTGCATGTTTTAACCGCATAATAACAATCAACAGTTGAACTATAACCTCCATAGCTATGAACAATCATTTTTTCAAGGCATATAGCATATCACAGCATACCTTGGTTAGTCCATAACCAAAGACTAATACTCAAATCATCAAGCATTCAAGTCTCCTATTATACCTTACTTTCTACTCTAATACTTCCAAGTCTTAAACACCTTCATTCATAGCCACAATATGACAATATCCATATTAAACACATTTTAACCATAGTTACTTACCTTGAATCCAAGCTAAGTATACCATTAATTCGCCATCATCATCCTTCCATCCTATCCAAACACCATCATTAAAACCTATAATCATATTGATATAAAATCAATGATAAGTGTTTATTCAACCCATAACTTAGCTAATTTCCATACTTAATCATCATATGATCATATCTTGATCATATGATGAAAAACCTTAATTTCTTTACACTTAATCTTCAATTAACCTTAACCCATATTATTAAATACCATATCTTTACTTTAAAACCATCTTTACCAAAAACTCCTAATTTTCCTCAAGAATCCTAATCTTTAAATCACCAATTCAACTCAATAGAAGGTTACTTACTTGTGTAGGATCATTGGTATCAGCTTATTTCTTGATTGGAAGCATAATCCTTCATCACTAGCATCACCAAATACATAGTTTCCTTCTCTTCTCTCTCTCTTGGGTCGACACACACACACACATGCACTACATCTCTTTAGAATATTTTGGAGTTCCAGAGAATTCATTATTATTTAGTTGGTACTTTGGTCAAATGACACAATAGGTCCCTCAAGTCACATTCTTTGATATTTGACCACATTAACTTATGTAGCACATTTACCACTTGACAACTTTAGTCTTTTAAGTTTATTTCTTCCTAGTTGAGGCACATGATATTTTATAAAACCATATTTAATACTTATAGTTTGACTACCAGGTTGACTAACCATTCCCATAACATCTTCAAACTTACAAAAGTCGTAGTCAAACTATACCTATGGCATTCTCATAGTTAAATACTTATAAACTGGTTTTGGGGTGTTACAAATTTATCCCTCTTATTTAGATTTCGTTCCCGAAATCTCTTTGTCTTATTATTAACCCAAACTTGGTCACCTTGACCCCACATTTCATTTTAGCATTCTCAACATATACTTAAGAAGTTGCATCGACCTGTATGGTTTTGCAACTCTAGCCATTCTATAATACCTTTAATTATCCTTAACTCATTCTACTTCTCGCTTATTTCTATCTTACTTGCACCTTTTTCTAATAACAAGCCTCATATAGGTGACATTCACAATTTCCTATTCTATTATTTTAGTAAATTTTTCTCTATATTGTTACGTTTCCATTCATTTCTTTTCTAAATTTTCATCTAGGACTACATGTTATTTGAAAAATTGCATTATCTTGACTTATCATACGTCAACATTAGTTTATATTTTCTTATTTATCGTAACCATCTTGACATTTTTTTTATCGTTTCCATTATAACACTTTGCTTTCGTTACTTCTTTTTAGTAGATTTTCATCAAGTACCATAAGTCACTTGGAATAATTCAATACTTTGTCTTATACCTTTCACATTTACATTAGAGTGCTAATAATACTTAGCGACCACTATAATCATTACACCATGCAATAAATCATATTATAATATCAATTTAATTTTTTTTTCTTAATCCTATACTCTTAACGTCTAAAACTTAACTTTCTCTCTAAGGTCTTTGCTAAAAGTCATACTAAAATTCTTATTTCACTTATTTTATTTCCTATGACGTCTAACTAATTTTAGACTCCCATTTTCTACTTCCTTAATTTCTCTCATGCTTTGCCGAGAACACATAATCCCACTCATTTATACTTCTTTATTTACATTGAGAAGCGTCCCAATCAATGCAAATAAGGGAATTTAAACTTATGATTCAGTGATCCATAATTTCTTTATTTAAATGAAGAGGCATCCCAATCCATTTATATAAGAAAATTATAAATCATTCTACTTATACACTTTTGACATAACACACCAACAACTATTACACACTTTAACTTTCAACCTTTTTCACATTTTACATTCGTTGACCTTTATTCTTTCATTTTTTCCATACATTACATTTTTACCCCTTGTAGCCTTAGATCAAGATCAGTATAACATTCCCTTTAAAGGGAGTTTAACCGTACCCTTGCGGTACCATTAATATTCACTTTACATTTTAACAAGCTTGGCGAAGCTAGATGATAGCATTAGGTTCATCATTAACATTAGGCTATCCTAAGGATACCATTACATTTAACACTGGATCCAAGTTATGTTTAAATTTATCATTCTTTACTCCTTTTGTCATTTACGTACTTTTCTAATCATATGTGTAACACCCCCATTTTTACATATAGCAGCGGAAGCTAATCTGGGGTATTACTTCAAGGTACAACAGTCATAATCATAATGATTCTTTTCATTCTATTGTATTTCATATACATATGCATATCTTGTTAACTCCGCGTTGAGCTCATGATTAAATTTTATACCAATATATCCTTTATTTCATTAAGCTCTTTCATGTATATAACCCTCATTCTTTATCATTCATTCATTTGGTTTACTTTAAGGTGCACTCATTTATCTATTTTACTTATCATACATCTCTTTTATATATAAATGAGATTACTTTTGTTCTTTATCATTCATATATGTATCATACTTAATCACATATCATACCATAACATGGTACTTTTTATGTTTCTACTATTATATGACTTATCATACTTCAAATCATTTATTTTAGGCTCAATACATAAGCGCTTACTCCATACAATAATTTTTTATTAAGAGAACTTTTTCATAATTCTCAAACATATTCTTATTACCTTAGACTATATTTGTTTTTTTTTTCTCTCTACATACATTCAATCATTAATTATCTTAAAGTGCAATCCTATGCATTTATCTTAGCTCAAGCATTTCTTTAATTCATACCATCATGCACACCTTACATCACTTACTTATTCAAATAACCTACCATAAACTTTACATTACATAAACATGTACTTCTATACTTAACACTTCTCCTATAAATGTTTCACATTCTTAGCCGCATATTAATCTCTTAAGTCTATGGCAAAATAATATATATACACCATTGTTATAATATTCTTATCTAAAATATTAATCATTCTATTTGCCGTAAGCACTTAATCTACCTTATACTAAGGCATTCACATTCTTTGCTACTTATACTTACGGCATACGCATCTATGAGTGGTCTAAGTTTAGAAAACCTATAGGAGGCTACTACCATACTTTCTCCTAATCGAAGCTTCTTGATTACCAAGTTGAAAACTACCCCTTTTCCGACTCTTAATTCGACCAAATATAAAAAAACTTTGCTTAAACGCATGACCTTTAATGACCTTATGTCACTCTTGAATAAACTAACCAAAATATATTATGAAACAGCCCTTGAAAACATTTTTAACATAAAGTAGACTCAAATACCTTTCCAACGGTATAAGGAACGACTTCTAACTCTTTATGGTTTGTTTTATACAAAATAACAAAAACGACCCAAATCTGATAAACCCTTTTGTGCACTAAAAGACCCCTCATGTGCACTATTTTCATACAAGAACCTTCTAGTGTACACAAGGACCCCTATTGTACACTATTACCCTTCTTATACACATTTTACCCTTCTTGTGCACTAAAATACCAATCTTGTGCACATTTCTCCTTCTTGTGCACTAAGGACCCTTCAATGCATTAATTTCTTAAAACGACCCATAACCCATTTTAAAATGGAATCAACTCTTAAACTAACATTTAAACACATGAACACTACATTAAGCCATAAATATACCATATACATTGTTTGCAAAGTTCTTGACCCGTTTGACCAAAAATAGGTTAAAATGGACCTTGTCCCAAACACCCCTTTTTTCTTACTGGCATACCCCTTTTTTACTGCATACCTCTTTTCTGCAATACCCCTTTTGTTAGCACTTTTGAGAACCTATTTATTCCCAAAAAAACACTACTTCGTATAACTCAATCAACTTAATTACCAAAACTTTTCAGAATTTCCTTCTAACATAACATAATACACTTATCATTTCCACAAACATTCGTGGTCCCTATACGACTCAAACCAAATATCTTATGGGGGCTTACCCAAAACTAGCCCACGTTTGACCCATTTGCATACACTTTAACAACCAACTAGACCAATGACTCTTACCCATTTTATAAATTCATGTTTACATGACACTTGACATTTGAAAACGTTCATTAACAAACCATTAAGACATATAGGGGTTCAACCTTGATTCAAGCTCGGCATCCTACGTTATGCTTACAAATTACAAGTGTATACACCTTCCAAACCGTGCACATTCTTAAGCATTTATCTTCTCACATTGACCTTAACAAAAAACATTGCAACAACTTAAAAAACGTTAGCTTTAACAAAACCGCTTAGTAAGTACTATTAGAATAATGTATAATATTTCAATACACAATATTTTATTTGCAATCATGCATGACATGTTCCATTAATCCAAAAAGAGCATAACTATTTAAACTTTAAAACTTATTGTTACATGTTTATTAAATACAACAAATCCAAGCCTTACCATAAACACTACAAGCTAGTACCATAACTAAAAGTCTAGCAATACATCTTCTTTAAGGATTAAAAAATACCAACATAATTGGAAAAACAACTCAAAAAAAACAACCCCAACTACAAAGAAGGACATTCAGATTGAAAACGCTTGAACGCGTCGTCCTTCTTGCAATGTTTACCTAAACCAAAACATACTTAAGAAAATACTACTACAAAAATAAACACCATGATTATAAACCTTAGTGCAACAAAAGAATAAGACAAACAAACTAAGACCCCACCAATTAATTTAACATTTACTAACCACCGTATTACACCCGCAATAACAAAATCAACATTGATTGAACTGAGTAACCACATAGCTAAACATAAAAAACAAAAATCATCAAAGCATATATAAATTATCAAAATGCATACCTTGGTTATTTCCCATAAACCAAACCAATTACTAATGACGAGAAGGAGAACCTTACTCCAAAAAACATCACACATCTTCAGTGATCACAAATCACCAAGCATTCATTAAGAAGGAAAGTCTCATGAAGGGTTCCTCATATTATTAATCTATTACGTTAAGTAGGAGAGATATAATACTAATTAGATAATTAGAACCTCAACCACTTTTCTTCCTATAACCTTCAACTGTACAAGACTAGTCATTCTAAAAAATCAACTTAAAGGCAATCAAAAAACCCCAGTGATTCATTGGCCGAACTCCTATTACTTATTCGCAAGTCTTAAACACCTTCATTATAGCCACAATATGAGCAATACATCCATATAAACACATTTTAAAACCCATAGTACTTACTTGAACCAATCTAAGTAACAGTAATTCGCACATCATCAGTACTTCCATCCTATCCAAACACCATCATTAAAACCTATAATCATATTGATACAAAATCAATGACAAGTGTTTATTCAACCCATAACTTAGCTAATTTCCATACTTAATCATCATATGATCATATCTTGATCATATGATGAAAAACCCTAATATATAAATCATATATATAAATCATGAAATATATATATTCAATAATTAGAAAGAAAGTATATATATAAATCATGAAATATTCCATATATTAAGCCTAAAGACTATTTATTAACAAATATAAACATGTAAAAATTAAAATTATGTCGCAAATATAATAAATTTAACATGTTTTATTATAAAAAGATATACGAAAAAACCAAAACCATGATGGGTCCATAATGACCGGGTCCACTCCAAACGCCGTGGGTCAAACCGGTTATGAAAAAATGAAACCCGATTTAATTTGAACCTATTTTTTCGGCCGGAACCGGTTCAACCGTTGACCTGGCCGGGTCGATCCGGGATTCAAAACAAACTGCTATGAACTTTTAGTATTTTTTCATTTATTGACATAATTCTAAAGTCTAAACTCAAATGCAAATGCTTAAGTTTGAACTGCATTTCACATCTCAAGAAGTCCATTCTATACAATACTTTTGCAAGGACTACTGCAATTTCCTATTACAACTCATTTTTTCATTCCAAACTAATGCTCATTTTGACGTACATGTGGATAAAGAGGAGTTTTTCGGAACTAGGGTTAGATATGATTTGACAGACTGCCGCATTTTGACTACATTGTGCATGTTGACTTAGGAAAGTCAAACTGGAAATGCTCATTGACCCTACATTTATTCCTAAGATACGAAAACCTCATTTGCCAGACCGTATCATTTCATTCATATAAAACGTCCATTAGTTCCCATAAAAAAACTCATAGCCTCATTAGGCTATAAAGGATAAATAGGTGGTTTGGGATATGATCTTGCAACAGACTGATCACTTGAGTAGAACTAGTCGCATAAAGTCAAAAGAAGCCCTGTAAAATTCGCTCATATTGATTCGATAATTCCCATTCAAAACCATTTTGCCTACATTTACAGACTGCATTTCCTTCATAACACTGTTCGCACTCAAAACTTGTGCTCATTGACTACTTTGAATAAATGGGTGTGTTTGGGACATGACTTTTGGATATGCGAGTCTTCAAATGCAAATGCTCATTTTACTATATTCCATTTAGGCAATTTGTGGGTTGTATTGGGTTATGATTTGCAGGCAACAATTTCACAATTCATAACTGCATTTCCAAAAGATTTGCAGAGATCAAATGTTCTGAGAGTTAAGCTTGCATTTCACATTTAAAACTCTCAATGAACATTAGGCATTTCTGCAGCTTTGATTTGCAGAACTTTGCACATTTCCAATATCATACAAACTCTCATAGTTCATTTTTAAAAATAAATAAATATAAAGAATACTACTACATTTCTATAATCACATAATCATAAAAATGATAACATTTTAAACTGGACACCAAACTTAAAATAGATTTCATAAAAAACCCCATAGTTATCTCTGCCGAGTATGTTTTTCACTCATCCCCATCTACTTTGTTCTTTCCTACATTTCACCAAACACACCTGCTACAGCCAGTTTTTTGTACTTTTTTCCGTGGCTGCCCTTCGCTTCTTCGTTCTAATGCGAGGTTTAATATTCTTCTTTTTCATCTAACTTGTATTGTTAACTCCTCCCGTCATCACTAGACATTTCCCCTAAATAACCTGCATCTCTAACAGTCAAACAACCATTTCTCTTCTTTCTACACAATTTCATTAATATTTCTTCGTCTACGAAGCATTACCCACCCCCCTAACTACACCGCTGCCACTCACCGATCTTGATTACATAGAGTCCATCATAACTATATCCCTTAAGAAAACCTTAAACCACGTTTTCTCATTGTATGTTAGGTAAGCATTGATGGTTAGGAGAAAAAACACGAAAAACATTAGCTAAGTATCAAAGCATCTTTCCTCCTACAATAATATCCTTTGGCATAAACCCCCCATCATCCAATGACTGTGTGGTGTATGAACCAAACTATTGTACCTGAGAGGTCGTCTGGAGAGTTACCGTAAGATCGCCAAGTCATAGTTGAGTACAAGACTTCCCTATCCCTATTATTGGCAAACCAAACTTGATCAAGTTTTCTTCATTTATGAGAAAGTTCATTGCTGTCTCACTAAAACACCCAACCTCCACAATGCCCAACTACCATGAAGCCAGTCACATACCTCCTACTACAGTCGCGCTAAACCATGAACCCATGCTTAAAAATCATCATCCACAGCGCCAACCACTGCGCTCAAACAACTTTCTTAATATATTATTGTGACGACATTACACACTCCTCCCTACCATCCTGAATATCCGTTTGTTGAAACAATACCCGCAAGACCGGGTATTATCCTAATTGGCTTTTGGGTTGTGGTGGATGTCTCGACACGTGTGCTGCTATAGGGACGGAGAACGAGTGTTAATCTGAGATCGGAATCCATTTTCTTAAAGATGTAGAAAGTGTTACTGAATTTGTAGGGTTTGGGGAAGAATCTAATTTATATCAGGTGTTACTGAATTTGGTTGTAAGAAAGGATTTTTTTTAAGAAATGTTGCTATGCTGAAAGTGTTACAGTGAAACTGTTCATAAAGTTGGAAGGAAAAAAATGGGAGGGAAAAAGAGACGTGGATTATAATTACTGACGCGAAAATAATATTGACGTGGAAACAAGAAAAATCAACATGACCGGTTTGACCGGTAACAACTAGAAAAATACCAGCTATCAGCGGGTTTGGTGGTTGATAATGTTATTTTTTTAGTACATTGTTCATAATGAGACACAAAATAAAGTACGGTTATTCATAAATGATGTTTACAATAAATTATAAGGAGGTATTTGTTAAATTTAAAAAGCTATTAATAATATGGAAAGTGATAGATTTTGCGGTTTATTTACATCTTGATCTCTTTTCTTTACAAAATAAACACCTATGTTTATATACTTATTTGTTGTCATACACGATTTTTTTAACTTTGACCGGAAAGTTTAGTTTTCATTTGTCCAGTTTCAGTTGATTTTACATTACTTCGTCATTTTCCGAAAATCTCTTATTAAGTAATAGATAATTAAATTGTTAAATATAAAACAAGGTCGTACATCAAAACAAATAATTTTCTATAGTATTAGGTTAATTAAATAAAATGGTTTAATCATGATCCATTGTTTATTTCATGATGAGTCGTGAAACCATCCACTGACAAACTTAATCAAAACATATATATTCACGAAGGATACGATAGGATATTATATGAAAGATTTGATATCAAAATACAAGATTTGACTTGTTCATATAGCGTCTCTTCCAAAACTTAAAATAACCATAGCATCTTCATTTAGAGTATTAGGTGCGGTAGGTTGAGCCAAAATGGCACATCATCATTTCATATTTCACATTCGCATATCACTATAACATGTGCTCTAAATGTGAAAATATACGCTCATAAAAAGACAAGCCGCAATATAAGATGGACGACCGAGTCTTGGGATCCAAGACGCGTCGTCTCCTGTTATAGTCATCCCAGATGTGACAATTTTGTACGATCTTCAAACTCATATTCATTTTGTAATTTTGTAAGTGTAATTATAATATATTTATCTTAACGTTTATATGTGTGAGTCTCGTGTACACGTGTTTACTTGACAATATATCAATATATATGTGACAATTATCATACTATGTGTATGTTCACTTGCAGTAGGGGTGAGCATGGTGCGGTTTGGTGTGGTTTTGACTAAATCCGAACCGCAACCGCACTTGCGGTTTCTTCAAAAATAGAAACCGAACCGCACCACGGTTTGCGGTTTTGGTTTTGCGGTTTTGCGGGTTTGCGGTTTTTAACCGCACCGCACCATCACATGCGGTTTTTGGTTTACAAGTTCGGTTTTTTCGGTTATAACAACGCATATATTTAATGTAAACACACACATCACTTATAACTTATAAGAATATTAATGATAATATGTGGTAGAAGCCTTATAACACACATTAAATAATCAATGTGCCGTTTTCGGGTTTAAAAAATAAATAGGCGGTGCGGTGCGGTTTTTGTGGTGCGGTTTTTGTGGGTAAAACCGCAACCGCACCGCACCGCAAAATGCGGTTTTCCTTTTTTCTTAAAACCGAACCACGGTTTTTGCTGTGATGCGGTTTTTTACGGTTTTGTGGTTTTGCGGTTGCGGTTTCTGCTCACCCCTAACTTGCAGTGTGCGTGTGCTATCTATATGTGTGTAATTGTAGAATTATGGGATAAACATTACTAAGCTTAGATTGACAAAAAAACTAAAGAAAAATAACTAATTTTCTACGTAAAATAAGTGTGTTGATATAAACTGGCCACACCCAAACATAAATGGTTATAAACAAAAAAAATCGAACAAAAAGCGATAATAAACCAAAAAAACCAAACCGTCAAAAACCAAACGGTTTCGGTTTTGGGTTCTATAGAAACCTAATATTTCGGTTCGATTTCGGCATCTGCCAAAAACCGACCTAAACCGAACCATGCTCGCCCCTACTAGGTACCCTATGGTGTCGACATGTGGTGTTGTGCGTATAGTGCTGTCAAATCAATACATTTTTTCCACAACACCAGAATCCACCACAACATACAAAACACCCCTCCATCATATAACGCCAAAATCAGGTGCCATGGAACACTCTTGGACCCATAAATTTTTTTCATTTATATAAATAGAACAACATATTAAACTAAATAAAAAACCAAGCATAAAAATAAAACTAATAAACTAAACTAGCTTCGGGAAAAATATTTGCCCGAATTTTGTTTTTAAGCTCCTCGATCATTGTTGCGTTACGTGTCTGTCGGATTCATACCGGTGGTGTCCGTTGCAAGCATCTTCAAGCCCTCGTTCCTTTTTTAGCATTGCAAATTTCAACTCTCGTCATATTCTCATGCTCCATTCGTTCCATCTTCGCCGCCCGCTCTAAAGCTATTTGATGTTGCATCATTTCTTGAAACTGTTCTTGTTGTGAACCGGAAGTGTCGGATGAGTTTGTGGATCATTGACCTTTAGAACTTAGTTCTTTGTCGGGTGGATGCGATAAATCATCATCTCCAAAAAGCTCGATTCTTTTTCGGTTAGCCGTTCGCGGTTTCTTCTTGCTTGTGTGGAATCGTGATTTTTCCTTTTGTATTTGTCTCTAAAAAAGCCAAGTGCTTTTGTGAGCAAAATCTTTCTTCTCGTTGTATTTATACAAAATTTGAACCTAGGTCATCAAATCTTCATCATTCTCACCGCTAAAAGCCTTGATTTGTTCGACAAGCGAGTTAAACTTTCTGACTTCTCGGTTCATCGGAGTCCACTTTCCCGTCAACATGTTCTTGTTATGCTCTTTCAAACTATTACACTTGGCTTGCTCATTGTATTGGCCGATAACTTTGTACCAAAACGTGTCATTGTTTTGTCACTCCCGAATTGTAAATCCTCGGATATTTGTATGTAACATTTCACCAAAATTATCTCCTTGGTTTAGGTCCAAAGCGAACGATCGGTTTTCTTTTCCCGAGGTCTCTTGGCTGTGGTCTTGCAACATTTTTTGGCGACGAAGGATCCGTGTTGGATTGTTTAGGTTGTGAGCATTGTTGGGTATATTGGGGTGTTGGGGATTGTTGTTGGGAAAATTGGGATTAGAATAGTGTTTGTTATTGGTATTGTTGTTGTGAAATTAGGGTTTGAGATAGTTGTTAAGGTTAAAATTATTGCCATAGGGTGAATTGGTAGGGTGTAAAGTTGGTGAATGGGTTTCCTATTTGATAGAAGTTGGCGAATGATGGAAGTTGGTTAGTGTTGCGGATGATGGTGTGTTTTGATTAGAGGAAGATGAAGAATTTGTAATTTGCGATGTCGGTATTTGGTTTTGCGTGTCGTTGAGCATGGTGTGATCCACTGATTGGGATTCATTTTTATTATTTGATAAGAGAATTTTACAAAAAAAATGATGTTGGAAGTGTGTGAAAATGGATGAGTCATGGGTATTTATAGGATTTTTTAAAGGGTAAAAAATTGAGAAAAAAGTATGTATTTAGGACAATATAATGATGAGGTGTAAAGTAAGTATTTTAGGACAATAATAATATGATGGTAGGTGTCAAATTTGATACAACTTTATGTTGGGGTCATTTAACAAACACCTTAAAGTCATCATTTAATACTAAAATAGGTATTTCAATTTCGAGTTCATTTGTCCAGTATTTAGTCATGTTGAGAAATGGCATTTGGCTTAAATACACTCTGACTTGTCTCATTTGAATAAGAAGAAAACAGACAAACTATTGGACTTACATAACCAACATCTCATTAAGATTAGTTCTCAGGTAGCGGCTGTAGACCGTGCGTCACAATATACAAGTTGAACTTTCCATAATTCAACACCCCACCCACACTGTGTGCACAAGAAATTCACAACGGCTCAGCTTCGCACTCCAGTCAAATAAACCAGGGTTGTATACCAGGAGGCCACAAGTATTCTCTCAGAATACTACAATACACTACATTTTCCCGCACTACAGCGGAGCTACGAGCTAGAAAAAGACCGACTTCCGGACAATCTATCAACGATTTTTCTTATATTATCCAAACCTCACACATTCGGGTTTGAAGGTTTGAACATTTAAAGTAAAAAAGGGAGACTAACCCTGAGATCATTGACACGCTTATTAGGACGATTTTTAGGTGCTTCAAAAGCCTATTGTAACTCCTTCAATTCATGTTTAAATCAAGTAGGTTATTCTTACACATTCAATATTCCTTGTTGTTTGATTATTTGTTGTTCTTTCTTTATCTTTAACGATATTGGATATTCATTTGCAAAACACCCGAATTGTGTTCCATAACATCAATGCTAAAGAAACCTCAGAAAGAAAGGGCAACAAATAGGTTTAAATTCTAATTATTAATGCCAAAAGCCAGAAAGGCCTATAATCCAGACAAGCATTTTATACATGTAGACAGTGAAGAAGGATGGATGATCAATTCCCTCATCAATATACTCAATTGCAACCCACACGGAAACAGTCACCGAACTCCCTTACCATTATTCCGTGCCAGGTATAGAGTTATAATTCCGCGACACGAGAGCGAATAATAGAAACAAATTGGCATATAATGTATTCTTAGGCCTTGTAATAGTCTTCATACTACCTTACTTTGCTTGCCGCACTAAACGAATATTTAAATAGACGACTGTTCGTATAATCTATCATAGACTTAGGAAATAATTACATAGATCATCACAAGTGTGACAAAGCAACACTCACTATGAGAAGCATCTAAGGAGTTAATACATATTAAATGAAACAATCTTTTTATTATATTTTATCCACCATTAATCGTAAGTTTTATTTATTTAGTTAGATACAAAACATACCAAGACCTCTTAAAACATATGATTTACACCTGATTTCTATAAAATGATAAAAACACAAAGAATATCTTCCTCTCCAACCCCTAGAATTCAATGTAGACCATGTGCGCTAGAGCGTTTCTCAAACTTCTATTCCCTCTAAGAAATGATAACAAGCCCCACGAGTCTTGCCTATACTTACAACTGACACTACAGTAGGTACTACTATTTAGGGAGTTGTAAAACTTCTTGTAGAAGTCCCGTACGACAACCGCATCAAGTTTTTTGGGCGCCGCTCCAGGAATAGTTGAGGTGGGGATTTGAAAATATTTGTAGAAACTTTATTTCTAGCTTGTTCAAAAACCTTTCAAGAGTGAGACTAAAATCCAATCATTATTAGCTTTCCTCGTAAGTCTACTTATCCCTCCGTGTGTAAGTTATTCGATTAATCATTCTTCCAGAAACTTGTCAACGCACCAATTGGGAGACTAGAATCCATTTTTGGCGCCGCTGCGTGGGGAATAGTTAGGTTTTGATCATAGTTTAGCTTAGTTCTACTTGCTTGAATCCTTTCAAGTAAGATTTAATTTCCGCATATTAGCTTTCTTGTAGTCTATCTGTTCTTTATGTTATGTATTTCGTAACTCATTTTCGTCAACCACCATAAGAGACGCGAATCTTATCCGCACTTTAGGAGACTACTCCAAACCTAGCCATGAGGGCTATAGGAATACCATCGAGCTCCCCGTAGGGAACAACATGGTACCTCTTTGATCCGACACCATCCGGTTGGTGCAAAATGGATGCTCATTCCACAGACTTCGGTCCGAGGATCCAAACCAACACCTCAAAGATTTCCTAAAACTAGTGGACTCACTTGACATTGACGGTGAAAACAGGGAAAGAACGTGCCTGTGTTTATTTCAATTTTCCCTTCGCGATCAAGCTAGCAATTGGCTTGAACGTCTTTCAGCAGGATCCATCACCACATGGGAGGATCCTACTACCCGATTCCTTGCTTAATTCTTTCCACCGGGAAGGACTGCAAAACTCCACAATGATATCCTGATGTTCCAACAACATCATGGAGAATCTTTATCCAAAGCATGAAATCGTCTCAAGGACTTACTACAAAAAGTCCCTCTTCATGGCATCGACCTTTGGCTCCAAGTCTAAATTTTTTTATGACAATGTCAATCCCGTCACAAGACAAACCATTGACCAATCGGTCGGTGGTAAGCTTCGTGACCGAAACGCCAAAGAATCATGGGCATTATTAGAGGACCTCTCCCTCTATGACAACGAAATTTGGAATGACCCAAGGGATTTCGCTAAACCGGTCAAGGCAGTCTCTTTGCCTCAAGATGTACCGAGTACATCTGACCGCCGTCTAATCGAGCTTGAAAATCAAGTCCAATGCTTAATGGAAGCTCATATTGCTCCGACATAACCTATCCAAGTGAACAAAATCACTATGTCATGTGAGATCCGCAGTGGTCCCTACGACACTCAGTATTGCATGGAAGATCCAGAACAAGCCTTTGTTGAATACGCAACCTCGCGTACCGATGAAGCGGGAGGTAAGTGGTATACTTTCAAGCCCGAGCAAAACAATCTTGGTGACACCTATAATTCATCATGGAGAAGTCACCCAAACTTTAGGTGGAGACAACCTTAAAATTCTCAAAATAATTTTTCAAACCCACCTAACCGGTTCCAACCTAACGGTTCAATCCCAAACCGTTCTTTCAACAACAGTCCTCGAAGCTTTAAAAATCAATCAAACCTTGAAGGATTAGTATCTAATTTCATGGCATCTCAAGACGCTAGATTGTCCAAGTTTGAAGCCGATTTCAAACAACAACAAAGTGAGACGACTAACAAAATTAACACTATGTTGAAGTCCATCACCGATCGAATAGCAGGCACACTACCTAGCGATACAGTTAAGAACCTGAAACTGAGTACTTGTCTAGTTTTGTCTGCTCGTTCTTACCCAACTGAAGACCCGCAATGCTTAACTTAAACCCATGGTTCGATCAACACCATCACAATCCATATCGAGCAACAAAGCGCCTCTTATGATGACGAAGAAAAAGAGAATAAGGAAGAAGGGGAAAACCTAAAAATATCCACGTTAACCCTCCTACACCACCCGATCCATCTGTTACATTCATCACTGAAAAATTCCTCAAATTCAGTTCATTCTTCAAATCAATCGGATTAGTTCCCCCATCATCCAACACTGAACTCATTTGCACCAAAGAGGAAGATGGAGACGTGATGTTTATTAAGATTGTCCTGAAGGATGATAATTCCCGCAAGGAGGAACCTGAAGTAGGAGAGCAAGAAGTGGAGTACTTTGACATATTCCCGACTAGGAGTGAACTCGCATATCACAAGTACCTCATGTGTGGCCCAATCCCTTTAATATTTCTACAGAACCCCATCATTATGGAAGGATGCCCCTCCAACCTCAAGATATCATGCAACATTAGGCATGTGCATGTAGAAAAAGCCTACATTGACCTTAACTCCCCTCTAAATATCATGACCCGAATGATGTATAATTGGATCATGAGGAGAAAACTCGATCCTAGGGAAAATGCGAATAGAGGAGTTAGCAATTTCACAGGAAGGATTAAAGGAATGCATGTCTTCGTAGGAAACTTCACCTATATTGTAGACTTCATGATTATTGAGGACATTAGCTCCATTATAGACCCTAGGCTGTCACAAGTAGTGCTAGGGAAACCTTTTGTGGAAATATCCAACATGACTCACGACCCACCCGAAGGAGTAGTCAAGTTCACTAATGGAAACAATGAAGTTGCCTATAAGATGCCCCATAAGATAGAACAATACGACTCATTGTCGAACCTAGAAAAAGAGCACACAAAATTAGTCTACCTTAGGAACGAGGAGGACAAGAGAAGAGGAGTGGAGTATGTAATGAGCAAAATATTAGGATTTTAAAAAGAAAGCCTAGAACTCGGACCCGAATACTTAACTGGAATGGATGATGAAGGAGAAGTCACGTAAGAACGTGTGACTTCGAGTCTAGCTACAAGACTCGTAAATAAAGAAAAGCGCTTCTTGGGAGGCACCCAATATTTATTTTTCCCGCACATTAGGAGTGTCATGTGTTTTATTCTTTTCATCTTGTTCTAACATGTTCGAACTCTATCTTGTAATCATGCTTTGTATTGTTTTTAACCTCGTCTTAATTTCAATCAAATGTATTTTGCAAATAATAAGTGTAGGGGAATCTATCTGGTTTTTGAACCAAGTTTAAACATGTTAAATAATTTGTTTAGATAAATTTGCGTCAGTTTTGAGTCATATAAGTAAATTGTCAAATCTCAGGTTTTATGCAGCTATTTGTACAGGAATTAACTTATGGAATCAAGTGAAACTTTTTGCTTCTTGTCATCAGGGCTTGGTGAATATTCGTTCAGGGTGATGCGAGAAATCAGCATCTGTTCTTCTCATGTTTGCATAATACTTCATAAACCATACTAAACATTTTAGGGCTAACAAACTTCCCCCTGGAAGTTGACATGGTAAACATCAAGGTCAATTAAATCCCAGATGTACACATTTTCCCCCATGATGGTTGCGAACTCTCGGAAGCATCATTGTCGTGTACGTCCATATACTCGAGATATGAAGACTGTGAAGACCAAATGGGCCCTCAATCAATTACAACAGCCCATTTGTGTGCAATTGACAAAGACTGTGAAAACCTTATTGGGCCCAAACCCAAACCCAGTGGGCCCAATACAAACCCAAGCCCAACAAAAGCCCACAATCCTTTTTTATAAAACTCAAGGACCAAATTTGTTATTTTAAACCTTGTTTTATAAAAGAAAAATGAAAAAAATAATTGAGGGACCAAAACTGCCAAATAGCAATGTTACTACCCTTATAAAACACAAGGGCTGTTTTGCAATTTTCCAAAACCCTCTTTATTTCTTTAGTTAATAAACCAGAGGGACCATTCTTGCAATAAGCCAAAACCTTTTTAAACTTTTAGTTATAAAAACGGAGGGACCATTACTGTCAACTTTCCAAACCTTTTTATAACTAAAAACCCGGCCAAATAAAGTGAAAAGAGTAAGAAAGAAGAGGGACTAAACTTGCCTCTTCCCCAACCTTTACGTTTAAACCTGCAACCACTTGCCCTGTACACCCCCGTACCCGCCAAAACCCAAACCACCCCATTCCCCACGGTTTTTCTACCCAAACCACCTCCCAAGTACTCCACAGCTCACTCTCACCACTTCCCACCTCCCTAGTGCCCCTATAACTCTTTCTCAGCCAAAATCACACATCCCGAAGTTCCCATCCATGGCTGAGAATGGTGCAAAGCAATCCAAGGGCTAGGAATGGATGAGGGCCTTTCTACACTCGCAACAAACACAGCCCAAGGGCTTTGAGCCTCTATAAAAGAAGAGAGACCAAGCCGAGACTAAACACACCATTTTTATGTTTTCTAGCTTAATTTTATTTCCAAGTCTTTCTTTTAAATAAACTAAGTGTAACTCAGTTGTTTTTTAAAAGCTTTATGTTGTAATCTTTCAATTTTAATCAAAGTTAAGTGTTCTTGTGATATTGCATTTGTCAAAATTCAAACTAACATTTAAGCCTTTTAATTCTGTTTTATTTTATGTAAGAGTGTGTTAAAATGCTAAAACATTACTTATAATCACATTGTTACCCCTTCCCTTAACTAAAATCAGTAAAAAATTCGTTTTTTATAAATAAGGGGGTGTTTGGTTTAGTGGTAAAATGGGTCATATGGGTGTTGGTTATGGGTCAAGTGCACTCAGCCACTTTTGGCTGAGTGTGTAGGGTTTACTAAACCTTTTTAATCCCTAGTTTTAGTGTCAAAATAGTTTTTTAAGCCCTTTTTACTTTCTGTCAAACTTTTACAAAGAAAAAGTGAGCTTAAAGGCTTAAGCTGCATAAGCAGCCTAAGCACACCATTGTGTGCTCATTGTTGATGTTTCTAGCCACTTTAAAGCATCCCATGTTCTGTCTTTGGTTTGGCAGCATAAGTCAAAATGTGTGTATGCATGTGTGTTTTTGAAAACCCTCAAGTTTAAGCCCCATTACCAGCAGGTTTAAGCTTATCATATTAGCTCAAATTTTGGAAATAAGCTCACTTACCACCTTTTGACATCTGTCTAGGTTTGGTCTTGGGAAATAAGCCCTTGTGAGCTTATTGTGTTAAGCTAAAAAAGCCCCTTGGCCACTGTTTGTACTTCCCCTGGTGCTGAGCACCAAATCTAGCCCCCTATTTCTAGCTTATTTGACCTGTAGCTATAGGATATTTTGGCTTATTAACATAGCTTATAGGTATCTCTCTTAGGTTCAGCAGCTTAAATCTCTTAGTTAGCTTCTTAGTTTAGCTTAATTTAGGCTTAAAATAGGCTTTTTTCTGTTTTCTTCTAAAACTGTCAACATAAGCTTAAGTCTCTTTCAGCTTATTTTAGGGCTTATTAAGAAGCCTTAGCTTATCATTAGGACTCCCTTAGCCTAGTGACTTATCCCCCTAGCTTTCTAGCTTATTTTGTAGCTTAAATCCCAAAAAGAAAAGCTAAATAAGCTGTTAAGCTTATTTAGCTTTTGCAGTCCAAAAAGCTACATTTTTAGCTTATTTAGTCCACTACAGCTTATACTCCTTTTATGAAAAATGTTCTCCTAAGTCCCCTTTACAACTTTGCTTCTTTAGCTTTTTGCTAATAAGCACTTTGGACCCACTTTGTAATCGGGGTCCAACTCAGGGACCAATTGTGTAATTTCCTCTTTTGTTGTTACAAGTGTTAGTCCCTGTGGTTAGTAGCCTGTTACTTCATTAGTCCTTGTTACTTTACTCTGTTAGTCCCTAAAGTAAACAGCAGTTAGTTTATTTAATTAAAATAATTAATTTAGGTTTAAATATTAATTAGTTTAATTACTTTTACAGTCTAAATTTTTGGGAATGTTTTTATATTTTTAGAATTGTTAACTTTTTCTTTATTTAATTTTATTTTTTCAGAATTTTTATAACTTTTATTTTTTGTCTTTTTCTATTTTCTTAGTTTTAATTAGTTTTTAATCTTTATAAATTCATAAAAAATCCAAAAATTAATAAAAAAAATATTTTTCTTTTTTATAAAATTTTCTTTTGTCATTTAGTGTCTAGGAAAAATATAAAATTTAGTGTAGGCTTAATTTTTCTTAAATTTTTTTTTTTTTTTTATTCCGTTTTTAGACCCGTTCTTACGGGTGCGTTTTACGTTTCTTTTCGTTTTGCATTCAAAAGACCTCGTTTTGTCTATTTTCTTTATTTTCCAAGTTAAGTTAATTAGAATTTAATTTTGATTTTTAATTTAATTTAGCATTTATTTTTCTTAATTTTTCATATTTAGGTTTCCCGATACCTTATTCTGTTCCCCGTATTTAATTTAGATTTAATTTTAGGATTTCCTTATACCTAATTTTGTTTCCCGTAGTTTTTTAAGATCCCCATTTCCTTTGCTTGTTTTCCCGTAGATTAAATTAAGTTTTATTTAATTTTAGTTATAATCATATCAGTTTCTCCATCATTCAAATTCTCATCAAACCAGGATAAATTTCAATTGCAGCCTCGTTGGGACATACGACCCGGGAATATCTCTTCCGGAATCTTTTTATCATTGATTTGCCTAGTAGTATTTTATATATATACTATTTTGCGAACCAATTTTTGGCGCCGTTGCCGGGGAGGCATTTGCTACGATTTCTATCCGACTTTGATCTGAACTTATCTTATTATTAATATATCATATTAAAAAACACAAAAATATTTTTCTTTTCTTTTTATTAGTACATATCATATAAAAAAAAAAATCTAGTCAAACCCTAAATTCACATTGTATATTTATATATCGCACATTTTATGCTTGGTATAGTTGTCTTTGTCTTTGATTACAGGTTATATTTGATGAGAAAAAGCTTGAAAGTTCTTAGGAAGTTTCATTAGACAATTCTTGGATGAAGATTTAACCAGTTATCGCATGTTTCTTCTTCATTATTGAGCAAACCATGGGAGTACTAGTTTCTTTTCCCTTAATTCGTTTGTACGGGTACCTTTATAGAACATTAAGGACAATGTTCAAGTTAAGTATAGCAGGAAAATAAGCCTTAAAAACTATTCATTCATTTTCTATTTGCTTTGTCCTTAAAATGATGGGTAATATATCAAAACATAGCATAAAAAGGTAATTTTGACCCAAATATAAAAAAAATTATAACACATACCGATGAAAATCGAGTATTAATAGCGTCTCATGGATTAGAATTTATATGACTAGCACAAAAAGACCCCCACCCCCCCAAAAAAAAAACCCCCACCCCCCCAACCAAAAAAAAACCCCCCCCCCCCACGACACACCCCCCACTCAAATTCCACCCCCAATAATTGTAAGTGTTCGCCTTTAGATCTATAGGATGTAGGGTACTCTATTATTGATACCAAGGATAGTTTTATAACTTTTATCTTTCTCGAGTTAAGGATCGTCCTTTACGTGAGCTCAGTCATATGTATCTTATTCATGTCGTTACTGGATGTGTATCGTGTGGTATTTGTCCGCCTTTTCTGAGACTTTGAGATTAGGTATTAAATTATGTGGAGAGCTGTACCTGGTAGCATATGACAATTCTAGACTTGTTTGTGTGATGCATATCCGAGACCGCATAGTAAGTATTAGGATTTGCTTGGATTGAAGAGGCACTAAGGATTACCCAGATTTAACTGTAATTGGGTGGGGGTTATGAATGGTTCACATACGGGATCGTTTTAATACTATCCACCACCCTTGCTATGCACTCGTTTTTGTGCAGGATACCCCGAGTACAAACCCTCAAGCCTATTCTTTTCAAATACTCGTAATTTTTCTACTGAGATTCCAGATTATTAATAAACGAGCAATTGTTAACCCTGTGGAAAGATTAATTGTTACACCCAAATAGCTCTTAGCCTACCATTGATATATCACCTTTGAGTACATTACTGTTTTACCCCAAGTTAATTTATTTGATTGTACAATCCGTTATTTTTGATCATGCGAACGACGTCATCTAATTCACATTTTTTTATCTCGTACGCGTTTGCTTTTAATATAATTGTTACGTTAAATCGCGTAAAACTAAAGATATTACCATTCAACGTATCGTGGCACCAAACAAATTAGAGTTTCACAGTCAAGACACTTATTATATTTAATATTACTTAAGTAATAATTACTTATTTTATTTATTTTTATCGGTTACGTAAAACGTTACGTTTCGCAATAAATTACGTTTAGGCATTAACGGAACCACCAAAACTTTTCTACGCTTCAACAAATACCTATGTTTATACCCAATACCCAAAGTTTTATTAAAATTTATCCAAGTAAACATTGTTAGTCATATGGTTCATTAAATAAACTAACTAAAAACCGTATACGTATACAAGTTTATACATTTATAACTAACCTACAACATTTTAAATGACAAGTAAATACAAGTTATTCTTACTGTAAAATAACAAGAAAAAACCAATCTAGTATTCTTTTTCTCCCCCTCTCCTTAAATTTGTGGGATTGGGAGGATTCCCCTTCTTAGGAACTAAATAACACCAAATCATAAAGGCTGGGGGACTAGTTTATGTTACTTTGACCAGACTCCTCATTTTAACTCATATTGTTCCAAGACCAACCTCCCTTCCTTGAATAGACTTAGGTCCATCTTTGAACTACCACTATATATATAATGACACATGCATCGCTAAGTCGGTAAGAATACACACTCTTATTACACTTAAGAAAAATCAAAACAAATCCTCTCCCTTTGGTTGCTTAATAACCCACGGCTCACAAAAAGCCCATCCCACATCATAACCATACAAATTTTTATACACTTATACAAGCAATACACATACACATTATCTAAGATCACTACTAAGTATGGTTTGATAGGTTGGATAAGTATTTTCAAGTGTTTGAAGCAAAGAAGCTAACTTAGTGGTTTCACTTGGTTTAAGGTTTCAAGATCTTGCAAGCTATGGTTTATAATCTAAACAAGGGTTTATATTGTGTTGGTTATCATATTACATCACTCTAAGGTTATCTAAAACCCTTTATGTCTTTACATTTATTATTTTATGTGTATATAAGTTCTATGTAGTGAAATCACCATTGGTTTTTTTAAAACTTGTGAAATATATTTCTGCTTGTGATTATATTTGTACACCTATTCATGTGTTATGTGGTTGGAATAAATCATGGATAGATACTCTCAAGGATGTAAGACATGTGGATAATAAGTGTTTTATAATGGACTAGTAACAAAGTGTTAAACTAAAGTTATAAACTAGGTTTTAAAACATATTTTTTTTAAAATATTCAAAAGTTGTTGTTTTAATTCGAAAAATAAAGCCTTCATTTTATATTTTTATAAAATACTACATGTCATGACGATTCCAAAATGATAAGGAATCTCGAAAAATCGATTTATATACGAAAAAGAATTACGACGATTTCAGTATACGTTAAATAAATACTTTTATAAATACTATTTTATAAAAGTTACTATTCATCACAGAAATCTATACTTTTAAAAACTATCCAAAAAAATCATAACAACTTTTAAATACGAAGATGTACTCGAAAAGAATCGCTAAAAAACGGAGTTAAAACGAATAAGTTACGATATTTACGAGATTTACGATAACTAAATCTATAAAAATAAATATATAACTGTTATGAACAGTAAAATCACTATTCATCAGAAAAACTTAAAATTTGAAAATGTTATATTTTGATAACTCGTTTCCCTTATTACGAAGGCGTGGGAATAGGAAAACGGGCTTTTAAAACGATAAGTACGGCACTATTCTTTAAATTGTTTCACTATTTCCTTGAGATGAATAGTGTTGGTTCGTTTTTTTATAAATTTTTGCGAAACATTTTGGAATCACTTAAATAATATTTATACTTGTTTTAAACTTTATAAATGTTATGTTACAAAGGCGATTAAACTAGTTACGCGGTTATACGAGTTCAAATACATGATTATTATTTATCAAATGCGATTTAAACATTATTTCACAAACGCCAATTTGATGGTGAAGTGGACTATACTGTAGAATTATATGGGTTTTAGGTAATCAAAGTTTATATATTAAATAGGGAGTTTCATAATGAGGCCTCTTCGGGGTGGCGTATCGACGAGTTGTTGGATTTACGATTTAAAGTGTCCTAGTACTTATACGTCACTACATGACCTCTAATTGTATGATAGCTACTGCCCGACACGATAGTATGATGTGTATTTACGAACCTATAAATAATCCAAGTGTTTAGTAGTATATGAACCTATATTGATTAGTTGCATTGATGTAAGCGTGAACGCTTGTTTCTATTGTGAAACTTGTTGATTACTATTCACTTCAAGGAGAGTTCGTATAGTGCCCCTTTTTTTTTTTACTAATTGCTTTATTTAAATACGGCGGAGATTACATGCTTGATTTCTTTAGATCATCAAGTGTTTTCAAAACTGATATGCTATTCCTGATTACATTATGGCCTAAGTTACGTTTATTGCATTTATGTCTCCCTTTTATCATGAACCGTTTAAATACCCTGGTGGGAATACGCTAGTGTTATCATGGATAGGATCTATCGGGACCTGACCATCCACGATTATGGGACTTGTGGGTTTCTAGTTTGACCATTGACGCATTTACACCATTTGAAAGAAAATTCGTAGGATGTTTGCAACATCTGTATTGAGAAAATTCGTAGTTAGGATGTATTTGTAACATCTTGTATCCGTATTGGTGCAACAACCTCGAGTACTGGTTTGATTACTGTTTATTACGTTATGGTTCTGGTCTTGTCATGAGCGTAAGGCAATGAATACATGTTTGAGACTATTGATGTGTTTCATAGTTACTATTACTTCGATCTTATGGTCCACGCTATTTTCCTGATAACATTGGAATTCACTCAACAATTTTGTTGGCGTTTTCTCTTTGCATGTTTTATTGTTATATCTCAGGTGCTGAGGTTAAGACTTGGATGGGGGCCGTGACGGATATCAATTAGAGGATTCTGATTTCTTATATTCATAATTAAAACCTTTTGTCTTTATAAAATCTTAATGTCTTTTTAACAAAACGATGGGACCTAACATGAAAAAACTCTGATGTTTTGTAATGCAGTGACATGAATCTTATTTTTTGACGTCCATTTAAGGTCGTTTTCTTATATTGATTTTTGTTCTTTTGACGTAGCAACCCATTGTTACATTCCGTTTGCTACCTGATTATTGGGGGTGTTTACAGATTGGTACCAGAGATCAAGGTTATCTAGGGAACTGGGTCATTTCAATACCTGAGTCTATAACCACAAGTTAAAGGTTTTTTTTCTTTCATTTTTAAAGACAGATTCCTTCATCGCTATTCGATAATCACGCAGCGCGTTCTATTCCATGAATCCTTACTTACTTTTCCGATTGTCATTATTGCATTATATATAATCTTAATATATATAAAAAATTTTAAAATAATATGGTTTAAATTTCTTTACGTCTATCTTTTGAATATCAATATCTATTTCATTCGGTCAAATATATAAATATTGACCATCCTGATCAAACTATGATTATTTATATCTACCTTTTCTTATTTCCTTTTCTCTATTATATCACGTTGCCATATGGATTTGCATACCTTTACAACATTCTTAACGAATTGTGTACTTGCGTGACCAGAATCATGCCGCCTAGGAGATTTAAGAAGAAATCTGTTAAGAGGATAAGTGGCTTACTCCTGAAAAGCATGGGGCCAAGCTATTGAAGAATATTAAAGACAAGAACTGACTCAAACAATGCTTGGTGGATCTGCGATCAGCAATTTTTGGAGGACGGTATACACCAGAGATGCATGATGTTCGTTATAAGACATTTTACGACGGCAAACCTCACTCCTTTCAGCGGGGTCTGAAGAGTAGTCGGACTGAAACGCTGGTTTGAAAAGATGGAGCAAGTGTTTGAGATTTGTAAGTGTGCTGAAGATGACAAGGTAAAGTTTGCTGTGTGCACGTTCGAGAGTCATGCTCTGACCTGGTGGAACGGAAATGTTCAAACTTTAGGACTTGCTAATGCTAATCAGATCCCCTAGAGCAACGTAAAAGCTATGATGACTACTGAATACTGCCCAGCAACTGAAATCCAAAGGATGGAGCAAGAGCTTTGGACTTTGACTTTGAAAGGAGATGACATCGAGGCATACAACAATCGCTTCCACGAACTGGTTTTGATGTGTCCTGAGTTGGTGTCAACTAAAAAGAAAGATGATTGAAAAGTACTATTCGGGATTGTCCGAGGGGAATCAAAGGAAATGTTTACTTCTTCAAAGCCTGAGCACTTTGCTATCGATGCAAACGCAACATGCTCCTGAGAATGATTGGAACAAGGGGTTCAGCTAAGGCATTAAGTATCGGTGATAGCATAAAAGAAGTGAAAAGTCCAGCAATCGGGAAACTAAGTATCACCAGCAGCAAAACACGAAGCAGAAGTGCTATGGTTTATGTGGCAGCCCCGGCTAAAGGTAGAGGCTATGCTGGGAACTTACCATGGTGCAATAGGTGCAAGGCGCATCATCAGCCAGGTCCGTGTCCTCCTAGGTGTGGTAAATGTCACAAGTTTGGTCACCAGGAAGGGGAGTGTCGAACTAGGATTCCTGTAGCGGGAGGCAATTCGCTACAGAATGTGACATGCTTTGGTTGTAGGAATCAAGGGTACTACAGGAGTGATTGCCCAGAGTTAAAGAACCGAAACTAAGGAAACCAAGTTAAAGGTACTGAAGCACGTAGAATGGTGCATGCCTTAGTAGGAGGAGAAACCAATCAAAACCTTAACAACATGGAGGATGATATCAATGCTTAGACTTTATCCCTTTAGGAATTTTCGCTTAAATTTCTGTTGTACTTTCGCTCTTCAGTTCATGTTATACTGAATGATTTCAAGTATTTATCAATTAAAAATATTATGAATGTTCAATTCTACCCTTTAACTCTCTATAAATTTTATACAAATCACTACCACAAATTATTAGGAAATTCATAACACAATTTTTGACGAAAATATGAAGCAGTCGCTTCGTTATCCTCTAATATACATAGCCCTGATCAATATGTATAAATTCAGGAAGGACCATGCCAATGCTGAGATATTTTGGTCACCTTAAAACTTCTTGGTCAAGAACGCAATTTTCTATTTGACATCATAGTATAAAATGTGATTTTTACCAAAAATTTAAATTTTTTATGACACATACTGATGAAAACCGAGTATTAATAGCGTCTCATGGATAGGAATTTATATGACTAGCACAATAACCCTCAGAATTCCACCCTAAAAATGTGAGGTTCGCCCTTAGATCTTTAAGAATTTGGATACCCATCATTGGTAACCCAAGATGATTTTATCTTTACCCGGTTCGAGTTAAGGTTGATCTGCAGGTGTGCATGTCTATTCCGTCGTTACAGTCATGTATGCATTGCCTTGTCACCTTTTCTAGAATGTCTGGTGTTAGTAAAATTCATATGAGTGTACCGATAGCATAATAAATTCTAGAACTTGTTATTGTGATGCATCCCGAGACCGCATAGTAAGTATTGGGATTTGCTTGATAAAAGGCACTAGGATTAACCCATGTTTTAAACCTGTAATTGTTATGATGGTCATACCGATCATATAACTATTCCACACCCTTGCTATGCACTCGTTTTTAGTGCAGGATACCCCTAGTACAACCCTCCAAGCCTATTCTTTTTCAAGATACTCGTAATTTTCTAATGGATTCCAGATTATTAATAAAGAGCATTGTTAACCCTTAAATTAATTGTTACACCCAAATAGCCTTAGCCTACCATGTATATACTCACCTTTAGTACATTACTGTTTTAACCCAAGTTAATTATTTGATGTAACAATCCGTATTTTTGATCAATGAACGACGTCATCTAATTCACTATTTTTTTTTCTCGTACGCGTTTGCTTTTAATTTTAATTGTTACGTTAAATCGCGTAAACTAAGAATTACCAATCAACGTAATCGGGCACCAAACAAATTAGAGTTTACGTCAAGAAATTATTATATTAATATTACTAAAGTAATAATTAACTTATTTTATTTTATTTTTATCGGTTACGTAAAACGTTACGTTTCGCAATAAATTACGTTTAGGCATTAACGGAACCACCAAAACTTTTTTACGCTTCAACAAATACCTATGTTTATACCCAATACCCAAAGTTTTATTATAATTTATCCAAGTAAACATTGTTAGTCATATGGTTCATTAAATAAACTAACTAAAACCTATACATTACAAGTTATACATTTATAAACTAAACTACACATTTTAACTACAAGTAAATACAAGTTACTTACATAAAATAACAAGAACCAACTAGTATTCTTTTTCTCCCCCCTCCTCCTTAAATTTGTGGGATGATTCCCTCTTTAGGGAACAAATAAACACAACTCATAAAGGCTTGGACTAGTTTATGTTACTTTGACCAAGACTCCTCATTTTACTCATCTTGTTCCCAAGACCAACCTCCCCCCCCCCTAGAAGGGTTCCCCCCCTAATTCATACGGCAACAACAACAAATAAGAAGAATGAGTCAATTATCTAGTCAATTGGTCAAATGTACAACATAACTCATTAAAACCTAGCTAAGCTTGTCTCTTTGACTAAGAACATGTAAACAAGGACCCCTAAAACCCTCCTCATGTTTTCTTGACCAACTATTAATGAAATTGAACAAGACTTCTCATATAAGATACAAGTAACTAGCTAAGACTTCACTTCCTATACAAACACTTAGTAAAATTTTCACAAAACTCCTCCCCTTGGCTCCTTATAGCTCACGGCTCAACACCCTCACCCACACAAATCCATACAAAATTTTATACAACCTATACACTTCTATACACATCCATTCTAAGATATTCTAAGGTGTTTCCAAGCATTGGATTACCTTTTTCAAGTAATACTCAAGAAAAGGAAAATTAGGGTTCTTGGAAAAATTAAGGGTCCAAATCTTGCAAGCTTTGGTTTTATATCTAAACAAGGGTTTAGATACTTTGGTTCATCACACTACATCTCATTAAGGTTATCTATAAACCTTTATGTCCTTACTTTTATCATTTTATGTGTTTATGTGTTCTATTTAGCAATATCACCATTAGGATACTTTTAAACATGTAAAACATAGTTCTACTTGTGACTATGAGTTTTAACTCTTTTTTCATAGGAACTTGTGATTCTTGGAATTAGAATCATATGACATAAGTATTACTTTTGAGTTTAAAGAATTGTGAAATTATTTTAGTTGAAAAGTATAGAAAGAAAGTTATAAAAACAAAGTTATACGATGTACCTAGTTATTTCAATGGGCAAAAATGTTTTGGGCGACTTTTGAAACAGCCTTATTATGTTGTAGAAAAATTAGTACACTCATGACGTTTCCAATATGTAGAGAACTTGAAAAACCGCCTTATAATGAAAAAAGATACGATAAAAAAATACGGGATTTACTGTTAATCCGGGTGATATAAATATATTTTTATAAAAATTATCTTCATGAACAGAAACTTTTTATATTTTTATAACTTCATAAATCAATAGAACTTTCATTTACGAGAACATGCTCGAAAGAATCACTAAAAAGGACTATACGAATAAAATACGACGTTTAAGCGGGATTTTACAATAACGAGAACGTTTAAAAATAAATAAGTCTGGTGTAACAATTAAAGTTACAGTTTCACCAGAGGTCCAAAGTATCAAAAATGGAAAAATTTATGATACTCGTCTGTAATACGACAAGTGGGCATAAGAAACGTTAAAATCGTGGACTTAAAACGCGTACGTTTATGCTAGTTTTACTAATACAGTAATATAAAGTTTTAACTTATTAAACCACCAATTGTACCAAAAGCTTTTAGATGGTGATTGAGATATATTGACCTATATGGTGGTATTCAGTTTTTCAAGTACTATATTACTACGGGAGTTTCATAATGAGGCCTCTTCGGGGGGGCGTATCGCGAGTTGTTGGATTTTACGATTTAAAGTGTCCTAGCTCCCTCATACGTTCAACTACATTGACCTCTTAATTATGATAGCCGAACGATAGTATCCAATTGGGGAATATGCTATTACACTATAAAATAATCAAGTGTTTAGTAACTTTAGACAAATCATGGACTAAGGACTTTAAGTATGTAGGAAATGTGATATAAACTGTTGTAGAGGACTTGTAACAAAGTGACTAAACTAAAAAGTTATAAAAACAAGTTTTAAACACATATTGACAAAATGAACAAAACTTGCTGTTTTAATTCGAAATATAAAGTGTTTATTTTATATTTTTATAAAATACTACATTTCATGAGGATTCCAAAAAGATAAGAAACTCGAAAAACCGAGTTATAACGAAGGAGATACGTAATTTGTAAGATTTAATTATAAAAAGTGTTTTATAAAAGAAATTTTATAAACACTTAAAGAGATATTTATAAACGTTTTTACTTTATAAATATGATTTTACTAAAACGATTAGATGGTGATGTAGCTATATAGAATTATATGTGGTATTAGTTAATCAAAGTACTATATTACTAGGGAGTTTCATAATGAGGCCTCTTCGGGGTGGCGTATCGACGAGTTATTGAATTTACGATTTAAAGTGTCCTAGCTCCTCATACGTCACTACATGACCTCTTAATTATGATAGCCCGAACGATAGTATGATGAGCTATACGACCTATAAATAATCAAAGTGTTTAGTACTTATACGACCTATATTGTATTAGGTTGCATTCGATCGTAAGCGTGACGCATTTTCTATTGTGAATACTTGTTGAAACTTTTGTCTATTAGAGGGATTCTGATTTCTTAAATTCAATGAAACTTTTGTCTTATAAAATCTTAATGTCTTTTTTAACAAAACTATAAGACCTAACGTGAAAACTCTGATCTTTTATAATGACATCGAATGAAACTTATTTTTATCGTCCATTTAAGGTCGTTTTCTATATCTTGATTTTTGTACTTTGACGTAGCACCCCATTGTTACCTTTCCGCTGCGACCTTATTAAGTCCATTTTTAACCTTGTTTTTATATTTTACACTTTATAACATTACCACAAGCCTTATATTTTATTTATG
>BQNB010070221.1:2375-31334 GCA_026074375.1 Tanacetum coccineum
TGTGAAGATTTTCCTTTTTACCTTTGTCCTCAAGGGTAATTTGGTAATTTTATATCATATTATATATTTTATTATTACGTGTGTTGGTTTACTACGAATCACATACACGAAACAAAATAATCCAAATACTAACAATCTCCAACGAACAAGCATCAAGCAAAACAAATGAAAAGACCAGAAAAGAAAACTCCACAAGCAATGCCTAGGGTCTCTCTAGCCACTCTTCCTAACATCCTTCTTATCATCATGATACTCACCTGAAAATGATGCTTAAAAACGTCAACATAAAGTTGGTGAGAGTCATAGGTTTAGAACACAATATAAAATCCAAACCGCACATTATTGTGAAAATAAAGAAAACATTACAGGATAATAAATGAACTATCATACCGCTAGTATGCACAACCAATCCAATATAATCAAATCATATACAATTCAATTACATGATTTCCAGTAACGATTTATAAGACATCTCAATCGTACCAAGGTCCCTGTGGTTACCCCCTTAGCCCCGGCCGTGGATACCCTCAAAGTAACCATCTTACCCGCTAGGCCATAGTACCTTCCACTAAATAGGCCATGGATACCCGTAGGTGATCCCCCCTGACTTAATTCACAATTTATAATATCACAGCACAAAACATGTAGTACACAACATATAATAGTCACGTATAGTCCACGCATCTTTGACAACACATTATCACGGTAATCAAAACATTTCCAAATACTTTGCATCATTTCCACCCCAATAAAATCATAAGAAAAGAGGGGCTATGAAACTCACCTGAAGCACAAGCAGCTTCCAAACAATATCCCACAAGCTACACAATACATACACAAATGTGTTACACGCGACCAATCTAAAAGCTCTTGTCCATGTAACACTCATATGATGGATGTCTAAGGGTTTAATTAACCATCATGGGTCACCCCGACACCATCCCCAATAAAATCATAACAAAAGAGGGGCTATGAAACTCCTTCCACTAGTTACTTATAATTAACTCTAAATTGCAAAATTTTATCATGACTTTACGTACTCCAAACCCTTACTTAATGACCCTCATAATTCATACCAAAAAATCACCCATGCTCATTTATCAGTATATTAACTATATTTGGATTTCCAAAAGCCATTTACATGCACAAGTACTCCTAAGAAAATCAAACTTCAAAACAGTCCCAATTCGGATTTGATTGCACACAAAAAAGTTTGGACTTAAAAGCCATATTAGACTCCAAATCAGAAGCTCTCCTTTGGGAGATTTTTAATAGACACATAGAACTAAACTCCTGTAGAAGGGCTAAGCTCAATTCGAATTTTAAGTTAGGGTTTTACCCTCACAAACATGACCTAAGACTCCAAATAAGAAGTTCTCCTTTGGGGGATTTTTAATAGACACATAGAACTAAACTCCTGTAGAAGGGCTAAGCTCAATTCGAATTTTAAGTTAGGGAAGTACATTCAATGTGCTACTGTTTTAGAGTCCAGAAACATAAAAAAAACTATTACCATCATGGAGATAATCACTCGTTAAACACAGCCCTAAATTCTGCTCATCCTAAATCAAGATTTTATCGCAAATCTAACCTAACCAATTGCATGATCATGACTCAAATCAATCCCTAATCATACTACAATCATAATATATCATTAATATATTATATTTTATGAAACCCTAGAATCCATCATTGATTTTGTTACATGAATGCACTAATTAAACTAGGTTGAACACACTTACCTTGATGATTAGCACCTAAACCACACTCTTGAATGACTCTTGGATCCACAAATGAAAAAAAACAACTTCTTAGGGTTTTGGGGGTTTGAATCGGCTTAAAGTTAGACGACAGAAACTGTTATTTATAAAGTTTCTGATGTATACGGGATCATTGAGAAACCCGTATACAAACTTGACCAATGACAATTTCAATCTTATCATTCATTAACATGTTATAGGAGTAGTGTTCATGCAAAGTTTTAGCCCCTAACACCTTATAACGAAACGAGAAATAAGTGTACAAATTTGGTGTGTATATAACAACCTGGTAGGTCGGTTTTAGGCCTTAAAACGACTCAATTAAGCTGATAGATAAGGCCAGTACTTGGGGGCTTTTTGCAGATGACATGGTGAGCTTCATTTAGCAACTCGAACCAGGAAAAATGGTTGAGAAACGAACCCCCAACGAATGCCCAAAGTTAGTACTGCCTGCCACGCAGTTAGTACTGCTGGCACGCAGTTAGTACTGCTCGACACCCTCTACTTTAGCCTCAATTTCGACCCTCTTAACGACCTCCGCCCCCAAAACTTATAAAAGATATGTTGAAATAGACCTAGCCTAGTTTTCAAAACTACTTTTACCTTGTTTTAACATTGAGTAATGAAGCCGCAAACTTAGTTCAAAGTTCAGACCTCGTAAACACTATAAGCTGAAATAAACTAAATTTTGCTAAGTATAAAAACCGCCTCGCGACCCGCCTATGTTTAACACCATTTTTAAGTATTCAAACGACGTTTTTAACCAAAACTTATTAAATGAAAGTCGTAGACTACCCGGCGTAGATTCCAAATATACTTTTACTTTTTAGTATCGTCAAACAACAAAGACAAAATGTAGTTGTAAAAATCTAAGACTGCCATGTTAAAAACTTAGTGATTTAAATGTTTAACTTGAATAGTAAACGTTAATATTTCGTCCAATTATTTAACGCACTTAGAGACCAAACCAAGGACCGACCTAAACTAATAATTTAACGAAAAGGCGACCTAGTTTCTTAAATATCCAAAGGCGTAAATTATATACCTATATTTTGACCGCGTTGACCGGATAAAGTTGACCATTTTAAAACAAGGAATTGTTTTTAAATATCACTATTTTAAATAAAGATCAAGCACACACTAGGGACAAGATTGCAAGTAATTATATTATTATTTTTCCGTTTAGTGAATATGCATTAATTATTCATAGGTTGCGGATAAAGTCTTTTGCATCATTTTTCGTGCCACTACTTTGCTTCTACATTATCAATACTCAATGTGAGTTCAAAGCCCCACTTTTACTCGTTTTGGATAAATGTTTTATATCTTTTGGGGTGAGAAACATGCTTTGTTTTACAAATTAGACGTAAGTGTACATTTTATCATGATTACGTGTTTGCTTAAGTAACGATAACCTTTTGAGCCCATTATCATGAACTGTCAATTACTTTGTGTGAGCGCGAATGTTATAAATAGATCTATTGGGGTTGACATCCCCATCCGGGTGAGTAGCTCTCACTGGTGTCACGGAGTGAACCAACGGATGTATACCATGTCGGATTCGGATGTTGCGGGTTAGAACATCATCACGGGCAATGTGGCAATATTTATATTGCATTCATACATGTCGAGCTTCGGTGTCATGAGCTTAGGGAAACGTAATTACATTTGTGATGTTTGCATATGTTGCATTATCATACACTTGAAATCTTACGGTCCTACATTTCATTTACATAAACCTATGAATTCACCAACTTTATGTTGACGTTTTAAGCATGTTTTTCTCAGGTCAATGATGCACGAGGTGCACAAGATACATTAGGATAGTCTTTTGGGTGTCATGCATAAAGATTTGGAGTCATTATATTTCGGGACGATTGTTATGATCTAGAATCTTTATTTCAAATGTTGAACTATTTAAGCCTTCGTGCTTTATATCAAACAATTTTAATAAATCCAATGTATCGTATTTTAAACCACTCTTTTTGAGATCGTTCTCATATCTTGTGCTATTGATCTGTACTGTAACGCTCCCGGATACACATTATTCCGCTGCGACCCAATTTGGGGGTGTTACAGTGTTAGGGGATTTCTTTTCACTTATTTGGATTTTCTAATTGGAGAGAATATGAGGCGAGTCGGCGCTTGGAATCTCGTGATAGACAAATTTAAGAAAAGTCTAACCGAGTGAAAAGCAAAAACGATGTCCTTTGGGGGGCGCTTAACATTGGTTAAATCAGTTCTTGGTAGCTTAGCATTGTATTACTTTTTTATGTTTCGTGTGCTTTCAAGTGTGATAAAAACAACTTGAGTGTATTCGTAAAAACAATTTTAGGGGTGGGTGACGGGAAAAAATCTGGCGTGGATTAAATCGGATACATTGCTAGCCTCATATGGGGTGATGATGAGGTGTAATTTTATACACTTTTTGGGGTCATTTAACCCCTATAATCATGCAAAAATGCTTAAAATATGTGCTTAATCGTTTCTTTTTGCATTTTTTGCACTTAGAAGACATTTGGAGGAAATACACGTGACTTGGGCTTTATTTTGAAATAAACAGGACAAGAGTACCACTTTACACAAAAGAAGGCTTGAAGAATTACACACAAAAGGTGGAGACGGCGTCAGGAATACTTGCGACGCCGTCTGGATTATCAAGCGACCGCGTCAGAAAATTTGTGACGGCGTCTGGACTGTAGCCGTCATAAAGAAACCCTAAGAAGATTCGTGGCGTGACGGCGTCAGGATATATTGAGACGGCGTCGCGGATTCTTTTCTTATAAAGACAAACTCGATTTTAAGGTTTTATATAGCATATTGGGAGTGGAGTTCGATAGAGAACGATTTGTAGCTGACTTTGTGAGTATTTTAGGGTTTCCCAGCCCTTTTGTACCTTATCTAATCGCTTGTTTCAATATAGCGAAGTTCTTTTATCCTTTAATCTTTCAATATGTCATATTGTTTGATTGGTTACTGTGCTTTGCTTATCTTTAACATGCTAGNATTCTGTCGGCTATTGTTGTGATCACTTGGTGAAGTAAACCCAATATACTAAACTTAAAAATGAAGTGAAATCCTACAAATTTGTTACTTATGCTTGCACTGTTGTTGATTGAAGAACGGTGCAAGATTAAATCTATAAGTACTCTATACCCAACCAGAAAAGTATAAGAAGTACAACACCTCTTGAAATTATCCACATCATCTTCTGCGTGTGACATTGAGTACTACAATGTAACTCCTTTAAGTGATAGTTAACCAGGTCTGCAACCAACCACTCCTGACTGCTGGTAACTAGATAATTTAAGTCTTAATCATAAGTTGTATACGCTCAAGCAAGTCATAAATCGATAAAAAATAGAAGAAAGTCTCGATGATGAAATAAGTAGTCGCCTTCGTGAAATCTAACTTCAAGCTCAAATAAGGGATACCAAATCAACTCTGTGATCACTTGATGTATTCAAAGTTAAGATGAGAAAGTCTTCGATGCCATAACCATGCTTGAGTTGGTGATGCTTTAGCCATGAGACAGATTAGAGTTGATGAAGTTGTTTCTTGAAGAGAAATTGTATAGAGATCAGTTCCACGATTACCGGTTAGTAAGTCATTTCCCTGAAGATCTCTAACAAAACATGTAGATTTCCGAAATGCAACCTCCAAATCCGCATCACAGAATTGACCAACCGAGAAAAGATTGTGATTGAGACCTTCGACGTAGTAAACCCTTTTGATCGTGATATTTCCTTGAACCAAATCTCCATAACCAAGAATTGAAGCAAATTGATCATTGCCAAAACGAACGGTACCCAAGAATTTTTCAATAAATCTGCACAGCAGAGATAGATTGCCCGTCATGTGCTTTGTGCATCCAGAGTCAACAATGAATAGGATGAGTTGTACAATCTGCAAGAGAATTAGAGGATGATGGAATACATGACAAATTGGATCCTAAAGTGTTTGTGAGTTTTAAGACATTAGTTATCCTAGATACATTATCTATGGAAAAACTAACTTTCTTAGTCACACTTTCGTTCCTAACTTTAGGTACCCATTTCCTTTTTGTCTTAGGAACCCATGTATATGTTGATGGGCATTGTTGTGCTATCCACCATTTCCACGCCTTATTAGTCTTCTTATACAACATCCTATAGTAACTCTTTGAATTTGTGATAGTGGATTCTGATGCAACTGTTTTCTTATGGGGTGTTGCAACAGATTTGTTCGCTTGACTTTTGGGTTTTCTAGTACTAATAGGCACTACATTAGGCTTCTTAGTTCTAGCATTCACGTCTTTCAAAAACTTAGAAACACAAGCATCATGATTCGAGTTAAACACACATTTTCCACAAGTAGCACAAACAACATTAACATTCGAAGTTCTGGAATTTAAACTGTCATTACACGCAGTTACAGACTTTGTTTGATTAGAAATACTAGAAATCCTAGGGTGTTCTTCTACTTCAGTCTTCGTAAACTTCACATGACTAGTGTTTGGCACGACCTTATCTTTCATTTGATTGCTCCTAGGCTATGGTCAGCTAACATTAGGTTTGTGAGCTACTCCTGTAGATGTAGATACGCGAGGATTAGTATTCCTAGAAGTTTGATTCAACTGTGGTGCTCTAGTTTGTGTGGTACTACTTGAAATTCGATACATGCCTGGTTTAATCATATTTGTGTTTCTTACAGCTTGCGTTGCTGTTTGAGGCAAATTTTGTGGAGTGACTGGTTTTGATAAACCCTCTAACTCAGTTTTTAAAACCGACTTTTTCTTTGCAAAATATTTTCTCTCAAGAGAGTCTGAAAAGGAGCCGGTTTTCCTAAAACTGATGGTTTTGGAATCCTTTGAGCATTTGGTTGTCGAACAACAGATGGTTTATCAAACTTAGTATCCACAGATTTTCCTTTGCATTTTTCAATGAGTCTTTACTCACTTATAGCAAATGTCTCTTGTCTTGCAGTTGAGCTTTCAAATCTTGTATTTCAAAATATTGTTCACGTCTTACGAAATCATTTTGACGCCTTTTCTTTGCAAACTATGTCACTTTTCAGTGTTCTTGACTTCTTGTAAAGCGATTCCAAGAGAAATTGATGTTTCCTAATTAGCAAAACTCTTTAAAGCTCAATGTAAATCTCTTTACTTACAATTTTAGTAGTTATTGGGTTCAGAAAGCTTTTGTGCAAGACGTCACATTCCTAATCCCTGACTTTTATGAAGATATAGAGCATTGTAATTCAGTTGATCTCATCTAAATCAGATGAAGAATGCAATAAGAACACATAACATCTTTTTAGACATACACATTCTTAGCAAAAGCATATCATACATGTTGGAAAATTCTGCCTTATCAGATTCAAGTTCATCTTTAAGAGATTCAACGTACTTTAAATCTGCATGCATTTCTTACTTAAGTTCATGTACAAATGCGAAACTATCATTCTGAGTCTTAAGGGCAAGGGGCATCAACATGTCTAACTAGGATTCCATATCATGCGCAGTTGGGTTACGAAGATGAAGAAGTCGTTTGAATGTTTTACCCATGCTTGATTGACAATTTCTTTCAGAGATTAACTGTTATTTGTCATGACCATTATATCTTGTCTAACTTTTGCTGATTGATTTAGACACTGTTAAGAAATCTATTGTTTTTTGAAAATATTTGGCTTGTTTCACAAAAGATTTTCTCCACATTTCTTTCTTATTCATTAGCATGTACGAACTTGAATTCCATAAATGCTGGGTGGGGTTTAAAAAAAATGTTCATAAGACTATATAACTTTTGTAGTCAAAAAGGTTTTCACTAAGTCTTTATTAAATTTTGATCGACTCTCTTTATCAAAGAGTCAAGTCTCTTCCTTATACGGATGAGACGAGTCTGTTTCAGTATCAGAATGGTCAGGTTAAAACATGATTGGCATAACAACATGGTATCTCATTTTAAGAAGCCTTTTTGAGGTACCTTTGGATTGGCAAAGGTAGTCTTCCATTAAATGTAAGGAGGCATTTAGGTGCTAAATATGAATGGTTTTGGATTGACTGACTCTCGTTTGTAAAAACAATTTCATTCAAAAACTTTAAACTGTTTTTACATTGAAATCATTGTCAAAATCTTTTTCTTCCTTAAGCTCTCAAATCCGTTATTGACCTTTGTTTTCTCCTGACAAGACCTTCGTAATGTGACTTTATTAAAAGACTATGTTTGACTAACTCATCATGTTTCTCTTTGACAACAAAATTTCGTAGCTTTCACTTTAAACCTTCTTTTAGTCAATTTCTTTTTAGCTAATAGTCCTGAAGCTTCAATTAACTTATGTTTCAAGTTTGTCATATCAACTTACGATCATTAAAGGCCCCTTGTACCTCCAACTCCGTCTAGTTATTTTGAAGTCAACGTAAGCAACTATCCTGAATACTATTAGATTCCCCTAGAGTTCTACTAGTTTTTCCTCAAGAAAGATTTGCAACTCAGTTACTCTTGAGTCAATGTTGCATTGCTTTCATTATTTGCTTTTGAATATTTTTATTTTCATCGACATCAGTTTTAAATTAGCAATTAAATTAGCAAGTGCAACACGCTTCATCATCACATTCCTACATCATTTTGGTCATACCTACATATCATTATCACACATATCCAGTAGATCGGAGTGACATTACTATCATGATCCGTTCCCACTGCAAATGTGTTACTAATGGATTCAGATTGGTCAATATGTTGTATGTCCTTGGAAACACATTATCTCATTATCTTATTTGTTACCTGTTCCAATGGCTTAGAATCAGTTCCTGAATCTGCTTTAGGAACCTCTTGGATCTTTTGCCATGTAGCTTGATAATTGCTTTCAACTCTAGTTATCAATCTCTCATCCGAGACTTGCTCTAGCCAGTCAGAATTGCTCCTGGCTGAAGTTGAACACCTTTCTCAAGATTTGTTTTACACACAACATCTTTTCTTGTGATACGTAGAGTCTTTAACCCGTTTTAGCTTCCTGCCTTCCTTAGCAAAATGACCAAATTCCTTGCAGTTAAAACACTGTAACCCCAGACGTGCACTACTGGGACCACCTGACAGTTTCCCTAGCGCTCCAACAACATTACAACCCTTATATACCTAAACTGATCCTGTCGATTGACATTCTTTATACCTGGATTATTATCCACATTTCTTGTATCTGTGTTTGAGGAAAGTTCTGAGTTGGGTTTTGTTTCTGGTGTTTGAGGAAGTTCTGAGGTTGTTGTTGGTAGGTTTGTAGAGTTTCTTGAAGTACTTTGCAATGAGAGCCAAATTTTTCTGCATGTCTTTATCCTTCTGAGCTTGTTCAGGATCACTGTCTTCTTATCTCTTTGCCTTTGTATCTGGTAGTTGCATGAGATCTGGTTGGAAGTGAAGCTTTTGATGTTGGTGCATATGATTTGTGAGGTTTTGATGTTTGGTAATAAGGGTCTTGAAGTGTTTGAGCAGTAGCAACAAGTGCTAATGGGTTAGCATTCTTGGCCATTCTTTCAGCACGGAGTTCATTAACTTCCTTTTTGTATTGTTTCAGAATGTCAAATAGCTTATGGTATGAAACTTCATCCAACTTGTGTTGTTGCTTCACAATTGTAACAAATCTTGACCATTCTGGTTGAAGTTGTTGAAGAAATTGAACATTGACTTGCATCGTTGCAACTGTCAAATTGTTTCTGATCATTTCATTCATCATTTTGTAGAATCTTGTGTAGTAAGACTCAATTGTTTCTCCATCGTGAGAGGTGAATTGACCAAACTCCCAAAATAAGTTTGTCTTGACATCTTGAATATTGAGTGATTCACCTTGTTGTAGCCTTTCGATGGCTTCCCACATTTCTTGAGCTGTCTGACATGCATCAACAGTTGAGTATATTTCATCTCCAATTCCAGTCAATATCAAATGAATCGCTTCTTTTTCTGATTCAAAATGAGCTCTGTTTTCAGGAGTCATATTCATAACTGTCTCGACTGTTGTTTGTTCAGGAACTGCTGGAGAATCCTCTGTTGCAGGAACAGCTGGTGTTGTGACAATCGTTGGAGTGTAAGGACCTTTAAGAATGCACTTCCGCAAGGCATCACCATTTGGTCTTGTATCAATGTATCGTAAGAACCGTGATCGCCATTGTGCATATCGTCCTGTTGCAAGCATTGGTGGACGATCCCTTGAACCAGCTGCCATTATGTTGTTATGCATTTGACTGTCGGTTGTGGAAGTTACAATTGGAGTTGTCATGATGAATGATTTAAGAATTATGAAGTGAAAAATGATTGAAGGATCTTAAGTGTTATGAAGTGTTGTGATTGAATCTGTGATTAATTGAAAGTAATTAATTTCCGCGGGATTTTACAAGTCAAAGATTTAAACCGAGAAATTGAGTTCTTTCGCGGGATTTTACAAAATCGAGAGGAAACCGTGAAAAGTTAACTTTTGTTGATTATGTTTGTTGTTGTTGATTAATTGTCCTTGTAGTCCGAATTAAAGTCCAAAGTCCTTGTAATTAGTCCTTGAAGTTTGTTTGTCTTGATGTAATGTTTTGATTAAACGGTGATTAATAGATTCCCCAATTCGGTCAAGTTTTCAATGGACAAAACGCAACTTGGACAAAACGCAATCCACTTTTAGACAAAACGCAATCCACTTTTAGACAAAACGCAATGTAAAAAAAAATTGGGCAGAGTAACGTTTAGTCAAAACGCAATTGTGGTCTTCAATGAGCAAATCGAAAGATGTGGAGACAAATCGCAACACCAACCAAAATAGGAGCAAATCGCAATTTTAAGGACCAAAACGCAATGAACTTTTAAGCAAACCGCAACGTCTTCCAAGCAAAACGCAACAAATTTTGAGCAAAACGCAAGAGACTTCAATCAAAACGCAATGTCTTCAAGTAAAACGCAACAAATTTTGAGCAAAACACAACAAGTACAAAGGTTACTTTCACAAGTCGTTTTCAATGTTGTACTCGTTTGTCTCTATACACAAAACGCAATGAACTTTAAGCAAAACGCAATGAAGAAATGCTCATTTAAACAAACCGCAACCATGAAAATTTCTTCAATCTTGCGACTAAGCCACGATTTTAAGTGAAGAACTTTAATAAACGATACAAGGGATTTATCTAAATACGAAAGTACAAAGATTTAACAACTTAACCATGAAAATATAAATCAAACCATGTTTTTTCTTTGCGTTTTAGTTCGAACCAAGAATAAAAACTAATAAGAAGCCACAAAATTTGTATTTAATCCACAAATCAAACACTAAACACCCGAGGCTCTTGATACCAAATGTCGGTTACCCAATAATCACTTCACTTCATTAAGATTAATAAGAAAATAAGCTAGGAGGTGCGAAGATTTGTAGAGAGAGAAAGTAGTAAGAGAAAGTCAAGAGAGGAAAAATGGAATGGTTGAATTCTAGCAAAGTGTGAAACATACAATGAGAACCAACACCCTCTCCATCCTTGGAGAGGGGTATTTATAGTTAAGATTAAAAGGCTTGCATGCCTTTAGTAATTCTACGGGCCGGGCTTAGGTTTACTTGGGCTTTCACCCAATACACGTGACCGATTAGATTACAAATAAGAGCCCGTTTACCCGTCTAGCCTATTACAACGTATATTAGATTAGTGACCGAGACCTAACATAGTTTTGAACGAACTTCCATTGTTTGACTTAATATTTTGAAGATAACAATATGTACCAGCCCATTAAGATGGTAGCGGTACGGTCGACCATGAGGAATAGGTTGTCCAGGTGCTAGAATCATAACTCGACGACGAGATATGACAGGTGATCTCTAGGTAGAAGAGGTAATCTCAATGAAAGGTGTATCATGGGTTGTGATGGTGGTGTATCTGGTGTATCACTGTCTGTGGTGTCGTCAGCCGATGATAAAAATGGTAAGATAGCTGGTAATGGTGGTATATGGTCTGATGATGGATCCTCAGATGGATCAGATTCTGAATCAGATGCAGGTGAGTAATTAGGAGATGCTAGTGTATAATATGGGGATGGTGGTATAGTAGGTGCTATGATAGGTGTCTTTGTGGGTATCACTGTAGTGTCAGTCTGAGTAGTGGGTGGATACTTATTCTTCATACAATGTGCAAACAAGTATTATCATAAGATTCCTACGCATTATCCTTTGGTATTGCCAGAATATCCGAGTGATGCCTAAGTATCACAATGAAGATGGAAATCCTGCTAGAGCCAACATCAAACAAACTCTTGGTAGGTGACTTGTGAGATCCTAAATGGATCAAACTTGTGTCAACTAGAAAGAAACGATGGTGCGATTCTACAAGAATCAAACTTGTTCCAATATATGAATTGACGGTTAATGAACTATGACAAAATCTTAAAACTCTTGATGTGTTACAAAAAAACACTTTTTCTAAGTAATACGTTGACTGATTTTCAAACCAGTTTTTCTCTTTATTGCTAACTATTTTATTACACGTTCATATAAAGATGTAGATGGTGTCATCGTGTTCCGGCCGAGACAAGTTCATTACCGCATGCTCATACTTGACCTACACATTCAAAGAAATCATAAAAGCTCAAGCATATGTTTTCTAAGCTTCCGCAACTCTGATATCACACGTCTCTCTTGAAGTGGCCAAGTATTAAAGTTAAAGAACTTCAAGAACAAAGTATTCAAGTTTTCAAGATCAAAAAAGGTATAAGCATGACGGTCTGCAAGACACAAGACTACAAGAACGGACGAAAGATCACAAGATGATGATCAGAGATTGGATTTGGCTGATGATCTCAAGAAAGCTCAAGATTACATATCAAGTACTCTCATAAGACACAAGACAAAGTCCACTACATCAATGTATAAGATATCTCATGAAGAATCAAAGACTACAAGCTGAACACAAGATCAATCAGAAGATTGCTAAGCTTAAGTTAGTATTTTCTAGGGTAACCTCCCTTAAGAGGAGATTGTTAGATATTAGAAAAAGACTCGGTCACCTTGTGTATTTTATCGTTTATTATAGCTCGTAGTCAATAGTTAATCGTATGACATTCGGTATTGGGTTGGGTAATTAAACCCAATGTGTAAGCCTATGCCAAGGCCTATGGGCCTGTTTGTAAGACACTATATAAGCCTCTTCCATGCCATGGAAGAGGTGGTTAGTCATTTCATTATACAAGTCATATTTTCTCTCACTAGAAAGCTTTCTCTCTCTAGATTCGGCTAACCCATCTATCTTCCATTGTGTTATGATTTCCAATATCCTACAAGGATGATTATTCTGGTAGGTTGGGGTTATTTTTCTTTTTTCGTATATATTTGACACTATTTGCCCTTAACCTTTACTTTCTTTTATGTAGAGATGAGTATTTATGATTTTTTTACTCTCCCCACTTGGGAGAATGCCAAGGCTGTCGAGGAGCCTCATGAGTTAGCTAGTTCCATCCTTCAACGTGTTCAGAATAATACTACTACTCCTATATTTCTGAGGGTACTCCTATCCCTCTACCTACTCTGAACGAGGTTGCTATTGGACATCCTGATCCCAAACTTGCCAAAATATCCAAAGCTATGGTCCTTCTTCTTTGGTGGGTCCTTCTGAACCAGATGAACCAAGGAGAAAAAGGAGATTGAGGAAGAAAGCCTCGAAGGCTAGGTCTAGTGCCCCTGCTGCGGAGGAGGCTAAGGATGTGGATGGTGCTGACGTCTCTAGGGCTGATTACTACACTTATCTTGAGAATTGCCTGGAGAGGGATAAAGGTACCTCTTCTAGGGTTGTTTTTGCTCCCCCATGACTTGGTAAGAGGCTTGGTCCGCCTCCTCCTCTTTGCTTATCTCATGCTGATTCCTCCGATCCATCTCATGTTGGCACTTCTAATGCTGCTCATGCCTCCTCTACTGGTCATGGTGTTGTCCGGGAAGGTATGTTTGTTTTGTTTAAACATTTTCGTACTTTGTCTTTAGTTTATCTTTGTCTTTGTTCTCATGCGAGTTGTTATATTCTTTAATCGAGGTCTTGTCTCTATTGGTTCTTCTAGAAAAGCCGGGGCGCATGTCATCCGTTGATGTGGTCATCGTAAACGCGACAAGTTTTACAACTCCCTAGTCAGAGTACCTAATCATTGCAGTGTAGTATATCAAGGACTCGGGGGTTGTTATCATTCTCTAAGGGAATAGCGTTTGAAGGCTCGAACTAAATCTAACTAAGATCTAAGGGGTTGAAAGAAGATTATTTTTATATTTTTATGAAAGCAAGAAAAATTTGGGTTTAGAGGGGTTTTGGTTTTAAACTAATTAAACTAATAATTAAACTAAACTACTTTGGTGAAAACTCGTATGGTAAACAAACGTATTTACTTAATCATGTACTAATCCTTAAGTTGCTTCTCCTATTCCTATTGCTTTGTCACACTTGTGATGATCTGTGTAAGTATTTCCTAGGTCTTGAACAAATTACACGAATCTGTCATCTATGTAATATTCTGTTAAGGCCACACACATGTAAGGTAGTATGAAGACCATTACAAGGCCCCTAAGAGTACATTACATGCATTTAAAACATTTAAGAAGTATCAACCATATTATTTTTTTAGGTAAAGGGTTACCCCGGTAAAGGGATCAACCATATTAGGGGTAAGGTAGTATGAAGACTATTACTGATGGTATCCTTTCTACACACTCGTGTTTCCCTAGACGTATATGCTAATGTAATATTTTATAGCCAGTTTTCTAGAGCTTAACGCGCACATCCATCATAAGAAGAAATATTAAGAGGATCTATAACCTAAGTTTCATGCAATCAAAGTAAATACTAATGGATCTAGGCTAGCATATTAAAGAGAAGCGAAGAATAGTAATTAATCAAACAACACATAAACATACTGAAAGATTAAGATAGAAACGACTTCAATTGATTAAAACATGTTGGGAATAAAAGGCTTCTTAACTGTTACTACTCTACTTCTCTGGTTCATTTACAGAGCTGCTATTATGAGATTACTACTCTGCTGGTTATATTTCTATCTACTCCAATGGTGACGACTGCAGAACTACTCTAAAGTCCAGTACTACTGCAAAGTTTTAAAGTTACTACTGCTAGAAGAGTTTCTGCTGTTAGTTATATGTTAGTACTGCTGATGTGATAAGAATGAGATATTTTAGGAAAAGATATGTATGTATAGAAAACGCGTTGTAAGCCTATTAGGGTTCATTGGTGTATAAAAGGAGACCTTAGGGCATGTAGGTTAGTATCTCAATATCTCATCTTCACATATCATCTAGAAAATCATTTTTGTTTATATCTTCAATGTTTTGTAATAACCTCACAAATTAGAGTGTTCGTATTAATATATTGAGGCTGAAAGTTTGGTATTATACAATCTTGTTTATTACTATTTTATTGCTTATTCTTCTTAGTATCATTGACTAGATTCCGCATAGTCTTTGATATTTTCAATCAAAGTTTCTATCGTAGTTGTCTTGGATTTATTCAATACAACTAAGCCTTTTTACAAGCTAAGCAAGATCTATTCAAGTGTGGGATCAACAATTTGGTAATCAGAGCATGTTGAGAGCTATTGAATAAGAAGAAACAATCCACACATGCCAGATCCATTTGTCTGTGAAAACATGGAGTCAGTACCTGCACAAGTGGTTGCTGCTGCAAAACTTCCAATGCTCAATACCAATGAATTTGAGCTATGGAAGATGAGGATTGAACAATACTTCTTAATGATTGATTATGCTCTTTGGGAAGTAATAGTCAATGGTGACTCACCTCCAAACTTTTTCTCTATGGCTCTCCATCAGAGACTTGGCACTTTTTTAGGTGTTGAACATTAGATTATGTTCATTAGGGAGAGCCATCAACAGAGTACCTCTTGCCTTTAACTCATTCTTCCTTGCTAACTTCTCTTCTGTAGTTGTAGGAGGATATGTTTTTAGTGAATCTGTAATTAATGTGCCTGCTGTTGCAACTAGTGAAGTTAAGACTAGTGAGTCAAAACCTAAATTTGTTAGTGAACCACTTATTGAAGATTGAATATCTGACAGTGAGGATCAAAATAGACTAAATCTAATTCTAAAAATAGAGAAAACATAGTTCGCTAAGATAGAATTTTTAAATCTAAAAGCATGTAAAAAACACTTAGGGAGTCTGTTAAGAAGGTAGAGAACAATAAGCGAGCAGAATACCCTAGGAAAAACAGTCAAAGTCCTAGAGGTAACAAGAGAAATTAGAATAATTTGATGACTCAGAAATTAAAAAGTAATTTTGAGTTTAAAAATAAAGCTTGCTATGTATGTGGCAGTTTTAACCATTTGATCAAAGATTGTTATCTCTATGAAAAGAAAAAGGTGGAAAACTTGTATGGAACAATGCTAGAAGTGTGAATCACCAAAATTCTCAAAGAATGTCTTACCCTTATCTAAAAGGAAATTTTGTTCCAAAAGCAGTCTTAATGAAATCTTGCATTAAAACACTTAATACTGCTAGGCAAAACTCTTCAAAAGCAACAGTATCAGTTAATACTGCTAGACCAATTAATACAAACCAACTGTGAACTGTGTAAGACCAGCATCAAATGTTTTTAATAGAACACATTTACATGTTAGAAGGCCCTTTAACAAGTTTACAACAGCTAAGAACAGTAATCTCAATGAAAAAGTTAATATTGTTAAGGGAAATGTTACTATTGTTGTGCCAAAATAAATAGTAAGTAATAATAAGGGAAATGAGGCTAATGTTGTTAAGGTCTCAGCATTGTTGGATTTTGGAGACCAAAAGCAAAAAAGTTTTAGACCATGTCTCCAGACACAATGGTGCATCAATAAGCTTTAAAAGATTTGATTATATTGATGCACAAGACATATCCAAGTCAGTGATGGCTTGGGTCCCCAAGAAAAACTAATTCTCTTACCATTATGTGCAGGGCAATCCACAACAAGAATTGAAGGATAAAGGAGTGATTGACAGTGGATGCTCTAGGCACATGACTGGAAACAGATCTAACTTACAGATTATGAAGATATTGATAGAGGATTTGTTGCCTTTGGAGGAAGTACCAAAGGAGGGAAAATTACTAAAAAAGGTAAAATAAGAACTGGTAAATTGGATATTGAAGAAGTGTATTTTGTAAAGGAACTAAAGTTTAACCACTAAGTTCTCAACATAAAATGTAATGACAAGAAGAATATTGTATTCTTTTTACTGATACTGACTGTGTTGTTCTTCCTTCAGCCTTTAAGTTTAACTAATGAAAGGTCATGGTTTTGCTTAACAGTTCCAAGAAAAGGATAACAGTACAAGTAATGTATTTTAAAGAATGTTTTTCCTCAAGGAGGTCTCTACTTGACCTCTTTGCAAAGCCACACTAGATGTATCTAATCTTGGCAATAAGAAGGCTTTACATATAAATTTCAAAACAATGAATAAACTAGTAGGGGGAACCATTGTAAGAGGTTTACCTTTAAAACATTTTTGATATAAAATCAAAACATGTGTTTGCTTGTTCCAGAAAGGGAAAGCACACAGACTCTTGTAAAGTCCAAAATAGTCCAGTTCAATCAGCCAACTTTATAAATATACATATGAATTAGTTGGCGCCCCAAAACATTTGTATAGAGTCTAATAAAATAGATGTACTGCCTAGTTGTCACAGATGACCTATAGTAGTTATGGGTTTCTTTTTAAGCCACCAAGATGAAACTAGTGAAATCCTTAAAACATTTATTACAAGCATAGAAAATCTAATAGACCTCAAGGTAAAAGTAATTAGATGTGACAATGAGACTGAATTCAAGAATAAGGTCATGAATCAGTTCTGTAAAATGAAGGGTATTAAGAGGGAATTTAGGTTGGCTTAGACTCCATCAACAAAATGGAGTAGCAGAAAGGAAAAAGAACTAACACTAATAAGCTGCTAGGACTATGCTAGCTAATTCAAAATTGCTAACAACTTTCTGGGCTAAAGCAGTTAATATTGCTTGTTATGTCTAAAATAGGGTGTTAGTTATCAAGCCTCACAATAAGACCCCTTATGAACTTTTTCTAGGTAGAAAACATGCCTTAAGTTTCTGAGACCATTTGGGTGTCCTGTTACAATCATTAATACCATAGATCACCTAGGTAAGTTTGATGGAAAGGCTGATGAATAGAGGTATCTATAATAAGGATACTTCTACCAATAGTAAAGCAGTCCCAGGGTATTCACAGTATAACTAGGATAGTAGAAGAAGAACCTGTCTATGTCAATTTATAGTGAAGAAACACCTAATATTGCTGAAAATGGACCTAAATTGGCTTTTTGATATAGAGCACTAAACAAAATCTATGAATTATGATCCAATTATTGCAGGGAATCAATCAAATGTAGTGCAGTTACAAAAGCATGTGATATGAGGTAAAATAAGAGTGGAGGATAGAACCACTGGCAAAGATTATACATAATGCTAACCATTATGGACTCACAAGATCCATCATTCTCTTCTATATAAAGGTTTCCCGAGCGGGATGCACAAACCATAGGGGGCGAGAAAAAAGAAGGATGTTGAAGATCCAGAGAATGAAGATAGTATGGTGCCAAATACAGAAGAACCAAGAGTTAATCAAGAGCAGGATGCAAATGTCAACAACACTAACAATATTAATACTATTAGTTCAATTGTTAATGATGTTAGCATAGAAGATAATGCTGTTGATAAGAATATAGTCTATAGATGTGATGATGATCCAAATATGCCTAATTTGGAAGAGATTGTCTATTCAGATGATGATGAAGGTGTTGGTGCAGAGGCTGACATGACTAATTTAGATACACATATCCTTGTCAATCCTATTTCAACTACCAAAATTCCCAAGGATCATCCACTTGAACATATCATTGGAGATATACATTCAACACCTTAAACCAGAAGGATGATAAAGAGTGTGACTGAACATGGTATGTTTAGTTCAGTGCCACAGAGGATAAATCACAAAGACTTTCAAAATTGTCTATTTGCTTATTTTCTATCACAAATAGAACCCAAGAAGGTTATTCAAGCTTTGACAGATTCAAGCTGGATAGAAGCAATACATGATGAGCTTCTATAGTTTAAATTGCAGAAGGTTTGGACTTTGGTTGATTTACCATATGGCAAGAGGGCCATTGAAACAAAATGGGTCTACAAAAACAAGAAAGATGAAAGAGGTATTGTTGTTAGAAACAAGGCAAGGCTGGTTGCACAGGGTTACACTCAAGAAGAGGGAATAGATTAAGATGAGGTTTTAATGCTATCCAATTGCTAGTAATGAAGCAATTAGAAGTTTTAGCTATCCCCATATCAAAGACTTTGTTGACCAAATGGAAGGAAGAGTAGTCATATTCAGTATGGCAAGATTGAATAGGAAGTCTATGTCCTAGTTCAACCTTCAGGGTTAGAAGATCCAGAGTTCCCTACAGAGTTTAAAAGGTAGAAAAGGCACTATATGGTTCTACATCAAGCACCTAGAGCTTGGTATGAGACTTTATCTACCTATTTATTAGACAAAGGATTTCAAAGAGGTCAGATCAATAAGACTTTGTTCATTAAAAGAGTCAAAGGTGATATTCTACTAGTTCAAGTATATGTAGATGATATCATTTTGGATCCTCTAAGAAGGGTTTATGTACTGATTTTGAGAAAATGATGCATAAGAAGTTCCAGATGAGTTCTATGGGAGAGCTCACTTTCTTCTTAGGACTGCAAGTGATACAGAAAGATGATGGGATTTTCATCAGTCAAGACAAGTATGTGGATGAAAATTTGAAGAATTTGTTGTTCAACAGTAAAGACAAAAGTACACTTAGTCGACTTACAAAGCCTTTGATGAGTTGGAAAATGCTGAAAAAGTTGATGTTTACCTATCATAGATCATGATTGGATCATTGATGTATTTAACATCTTTAAGGCCTGATATTATTTGCAGTATGAGCTTTGTGAAGCATTACCAAGTCACACAAAGTTTCATCATCTCATGCTGTGGAAAAGAAAATCTTTAGAAACCTTGAAAGGACAACCTAAATTGGGCCTTTGGTATCATAAGGACTCACCATTTGATTTGGAAACTTATACTGACAGTGACTATGCTGGTGACAGTTTAGACAGGAAATCCACAACAGGAGGTGTCAATTTCTTGGCGTGAGAGTTGATTTTCATGGCCAATGAAAGAAGAAAACTGGAGTTTTGCCCAACAGCTACTACTGACACAGAAGTATTAGCTGCATCAGTAGCTGTAGACATGTGTATTATCCAAAATTAATTGCATGATTATTGATACAACATTATGCACACCAAGCTTTTCATTGAACAATAAAGTACAACTGCATAGTTAAGATCCAGTAAATCATCAAAGACTAAGCACAATGATATTAGACTAATTTCATCAGGATTCATTATGAGAAGAGATAGTACAAGTGATCAAGATTCACACTAAACACAATGTTGCAGATAAAGCATTTGATGTTAGTTCCGTTTTCAATTTTTGACAGCTAGCAATGGAATGCTTAATCTCTGAAAGATGTTTTGATATATTGAGATTGGAATGGGTGGAAAATGCTAAGGATGAATCGAGGTTAAAACGGGTAACACAAAAAGTTAATGCTGATGGTATTACTTAGTACTACAAGTCGAAAAGTTAGTACTGCCGGCAAAAGTTAATATTGCTGGGCTAAGTTAGTGCTGCCAGGCAAAAAGTTAATGTTGTTGGGCTAACTTACTACTGCTAGGTTACCGTTGGAGTTACAACTGCTGAGGGTATTCTTTGACTATAAAACGAAAACTTCGTGTATAGGTTTCCTTTATTACCTATTTAAGCACATACGATAACACCATATTCATTATTAATCTTCTAATACTCTCTCAAATACATACCCAAACTCAATTTCATTACTGACTTCAACAATTATCATTCATGGAGGCTCTTAAATTTGTTGATTCACATAACATGGTGGCATACTTGGAAAAATCCACAAAGAATGTTGATTTTGATGAGATAGTGGACTTTCTGAATGCTAACCCAATCCGTTATGCCTTAGTCTATAAGTCATAACTATCACTTATGTCTTCTATATTATCAGTATTTGGTCTACTGCAAAGATCAAAATAGTCAATAATGAAAGACAAATATGTGCCAAAGTTAATGACAAGACAATAGTAATATCAAAATCATCTGTGAGGAGAGATCTTCAATTTAATGATGAGGATGCTATTGCTTGTCTTACAAATATTGAAATTTTTGAAAACCTTCAATTGATGGGATATGAGAATCTTTCTGATAGACTTACTGATTGTTAGTTTTATACACGCTAAAAGATATATATATATATATATATATATATATATATATATATATATATATATATATATATATATATATATATATATATATATATAAAATATAATACGTATATTTAACCGGGAAGTATGATCACCCGGGTCGTTTCCCCAACGACTTGTGTAATTGAAACCACGTTTTAGCTTGGATTGTGATTTGAATGAGAGAACAAAGTTTGATTTGTTTAACTACTAAAAAGATTAAAATAAACAAGTACTAACAATTAAGCATAAAGATAATTAATGGAAACTCAAAATTTAACTAAAAACGCGAAACGGGACACTAAAACTAAGGCCAAAAACCTAAATTCTACAAAATTAAACCTAATTTTTATTTTTCTTTTAAAATGTATTCTAATTGACTAAAAACGAAGTTTAAAAAAAACTAGAACGAAAACGGAGTTAAAACGAGAGATAAAAATTGAAAACCGAGAACGGGAACAAAACCCGTTCTTTAAAAAGTGAATTTTTGCAAATTAGACCCTACGAAAGTGAAACTAATTTTCCTACAAACTTTATAATAAAAGAAAATTTTATAAAAAAGATTTTTATTTTTCTGATTAATTTTCTATTTTTTATGATTTTTTAAAGTTTTTAAAGAAAATAAAAGATTAAAAATACTAAACTTATAGTAAAAATTCTAGGAAAAAGACAGAAAATAGCTTAAACTATAAGAATCCTAGGAAAAATAAGCCCGAAGTGGTAGCTTATCAAATAAGCCCCGAAATAAGCTAGACAGCTTATTTGGCTTTAATAGCCAAAATGAGTATAAGAGTTTAATGAAAGGAAAAGGTAACGGATGAGCTAATGTAGCAAAGTGTTAAGACGTATGGTTGTTGAGTGTGAGGTCGTGGGTTCGAGGTTGGCAGACACCACTTTTTGCTATTTTTTATTTTTTTGAAAATTTTAAAAACCAAAAGCTAAAAACTAAAGATTATAAGTTTTTAAACAACTTTAATAAAGACTATACTAGCTTAAACTCAAAAAGAGCTTGTGAAGATCTGATTTCAGAAAGTGAGCTTTTGAACTCACTTTTGCTTGATTTAACTAAAAGCTTTGCACAAGCTTAAATATAAGCTTAAATTTCAAAACAAAAGCTGTTCCTGGAAGCTTATGATGAGCTTAAACTAATCCTAATAAGCTATAATTTTAGACAAGAAAATCAGATGCCACAACTTAAAATTCTAAAATGATAAGCTAGTCTATTACTACTGTTTTTTGGCTTTTTAGAAATTTTGCTGACTTTTGAAAGCAAATTAAGCTAAGTAATTAAGCTAGAAAATGGAATACTAAGCTTGATCTATACTAAGCTATTCCTAAACTATAAGCTATATAAAAATAAGACCCTAGTTCCTACAATTAAAAGCTAAAATGAAGCTTAAAAGCTCAGCAGTACTAACTGATGTTCGTACTACTGATGCAAATTGCAATTAGCCAAACCAAATGAACAGGGTAACCTAGTGAGGTTACCTATACTCAACACTCTTGTTGAGTGTGTACAAACACAAAACAAGCTAAAACCAAACCTTATATGGCTTGGTTCAAATTTTATCAAGCAAAAAGAAATCAGACAGAGTTGTAGCTTTTGGAGACAGACTCGAGCATACAAAAGAAAATCTATGGTGCTTCTCTATTTACCAAACTTTTCAAAAAGGTCAAGATACATTGGGGGGAAAAAACTCTAAGCTCAAGCCAAGCTAGAAGGAAGGCCAGAATTGTTGTATCTGATGATGAAGAAGATTTAGAGGATCCTTCCAAACAGGGGAGGAAGATAGCTGAAATTGATGAAGACCCTGATATTTCTTTGGTACAACATGTGCAAAGGTTCAGGGGAGGCATGAGCATGATATGGAGCCTAATTTTGAGTTCACTGCTCTTGAAGAAGTTTATACTACTGAAAAAGGAGTTAGTACTGCTGAGCCAGTTTCCACTGCTGGTGCATCAGTTAGTACTACTAGTTTCAGTCCAAAGACAAGGTAAAGCTATTACTGGAGGAATCTACTAAACCTATTCAGAACCAAGACCAAAGTTGCAGCTAGAAGAAGACAAGACTTGGTTATGAAGAAGCTATGAGATTACAGGCTGAAATTGATGAAGAAGAAAGGCAGAGGATTGCTAGGGTACAAGAAGAAGCAAGCTCTTTCAATATTGAAGAATGGGAGGACATTTAAGCTAGAGTTGAAGCTGATGAAGAATTTACTCAGAGATTAAAATTAGAGGATAGAGATGTACATTGTAGCTGAAAAAGCAAGATTGCTTACAAAGCTTATCAATAAGAGAAAGAGGTATTTTACTGGACAAAGAGCTGAAGAAAGGAGGATCAAGCCACTCACACAAGCTCAATAGAGGACTTACATGTCTTAATATATCAAGAACATGGGAAGTCATACATTGAAGCAGTTGAAGAGTTATTCTTTTGATGAAATCAAGAATCTATTTGAAACTACAATGAAAAGAGTACACACATTTGTTCCAATGGAGAGTGAAAGTGAAAGAGTAATTCCTGAGTTGGCAGCTAGAAGTTCTAAAAGAGATGTAGAAGAACTTGTTCAAGAAAGTTCAAAGAGACAAAAGACTAGAGAAAGCTCAGAACCAGCTGAAGAACCTGTTAGTACAGGGTTCCGTTGATCATGGCATACTTGGCTGCTTTCCGTCGTACCGCTCTGGCCTTCTTTTTATCCTCCGGAAGGATTTCTTTTGTCAGGTATTCTTGTATGGGTGTCATCCATGTATTTCCCTCTTCCTCTACTATGTCGAGAATTTCCTCTTCGTTTATGGACTTTTCCTTCAATTCTTCCACAAGCACCTGTTTGTTAAGATGCGCGAAGCTTGTGGACGCGATCTTGCTCAGGGCGTCCGCTTTCTTGTTTTCACTTCGCGGTATTTGTTTGATTGAAAATTCCTTGAAGCTCTTTGCCAGTGTTTTTACTTTGTTTAAGTACTGGACCATGCCTGACTCTTTGGCGATATAAGAGCCATTGACTTGATTAGCCACGAGTCTTGAATCAACATTTGCTTGCAAGTTCTTTATGCCCATTTTTTCTGCGATCCGGAGACCGGCTATAAGTGCCTCATATTCAGCTTCATTGTTAGTGGCATCGAATCTAAACCTCATGGCATATGTGAATTCTGCCCCTTCCGGATTTATTAGTATCAGACCTGCCCCGGAGCCGTCTACGCAGGACGAGCCGTCTGTGAACAACGTCCACGGCTCCGGTAGTACTTCCGGTTCTGTCATAAGTTCGTCCGGAGACTCTTCTTCCGGTCGTTCCACAATAAAATCCGCCAATATTTGGCCTTTGATTGCAGTCCTTGGTCTGTATTGGATGTCGTACCCTTCTAATTCGAACTTCCATTTCAGCATTCTTCCCGATATTTCCGAACTTGATAACAGTTGCTTTATCGGTTGACTTGTTATTACGATGACTGTGTGTGCCTGGAAGTATCTTTTTAATCGTTTGCTTGCACTGAGCAAGGCTAACACCAACTTTTCCATAGGGGTATAGTTTACTTCCGGGCCTCGTAGAGTGCGGCTTACAAAATATACTGGTATTTGCCTGCCTTCTCTGTCCGTCATCAAGACCGCGCTGATAGCTTCTTTTGCTGCAGCCAAGTATATGATTAACTCTTCACGTTCCTTGGAAGCGGTAAGTGTTGGGAGTTCTGCAATAAGCTTTTTCATTTGTTTGAAGGCCTCTTCGGCTTCTGGTGTCCACTGAAAATCGCTCTTTTTTGTGCAGTTTTTCAAGGTTTTGAAAAAAGGTAACGACTTTTCTGCTGATTTTGACAAGAATCTGTTTAAACTTGCTAATTTTCCATTTAGCTTCTGCACGTCCTTGATGCATCTCGGAGATGGCAAGCTGAGGACCGCGTCTGCTTTATCTGGACATGCTTTCAACCCGTTGGTGCTTACTTTAGCCTAAGAACATTCCTTCCTGCATTCCGAAAGTGCACTTCTTGGGGTTCAATTTCATGTTTATCTGTCGAAGGGTTTTAAATGTTTCTGTTATGTCTCGGATGATTTCTTCTTCCGTACGACTCTTTATAACCAGGTCATCGACATATACCTCCAGGTTGCGTCCAATTTGCCTTTGGAATGCCTTATCCACTAATCGTTGATATGTGGATCCGGCATTTTTTAGACCGAATGGCATTTTGGAATAGCAAAATATTCCTTGGCTTGTTATGAACGCTGTTTTTTCTTCATCCTCTTTTGCCATCTTAATCTGGTGGTATCCTTTGTACGCATCCAAGAAACATTTGAAAGAGTACCCACAGAGGGACTCCACCTTTCAGTCTATTTCCGGCAATGGATAACAATCTTTGGGGCATGTGTTGTTAAGATCTTTGAAGTCCACACACATTCGCCAAGTTCCATCATGCTTTTTGACCATTACCGGATTAGATAGCCAACTGTGATAATGGACTTCCTTCATTATTCCTGCGTCCACTAATTTTTCCACTTCTTCTTGGATTGCCCTTATTTTCTTTCCGGTGCCTGTCCCTTTTCCCTTTGCATGACTGGTGAATATCCCCTCCCGGATATTCAAGCGGTGTTCCGCGAATGTTTTTCGTGGGGATGGCCCGCATATCAGCTCTGGCTTCCAGGCGAAAATATCCAAGTTTTGTTTGAGCAAGGAACATAGTTTCTTTGCGTCCTTTTCTGTTAAGTTTGATCCTATGGCAACTGTCTGCTCAGGGTACTCCGGATGGATTGCTATATTTATTTTCTCTTCCAACTTTTTTTTGCTGTTGGAGCTGGATGCTAGGTCCCGAGATCATTGCACATTTCCATAGGGATGACTCACTAACCTGTAAAGTTACCGTACCCGCTCTTCAACGGAAATTTCAACATTCCAGTGTGCCCGTTGATGGTACAGCACGATTTTTCTTAATGCCCGGCCTGCCTATATTGCATTTGTGTTGGGATGAAGAAACCCAGATGGAAAAAAACCCATGAAGTTCAATCCAAGCGGAAGTGGAAGTGTGCTTCATCACCTATAATTACTAGTAGAGGCAATCTGCCTACGGCCAAATGTCTCTCCCGCTAAATCTGATAAGTGAGTGGTGGCCGGAACCATTTTGATCCCTTATCTCCTTGCGAAGCTTTTCTAAGCAATGCCATACAAGACTTCCGAAAGAAGCTCCACCGTCAATAATACCCTATGCACAAAGTGTCCCCCACCCCCATTCGACTTCGATGATCAATCGGCCTTTCGTCCGCCTCTACACTTAGAGGTGTGAAAGACATTGCTTGTCTCCGGAAGAAGCTTTGGTAATCCTTTGCTTGGCCACTCTTTCCCATGGTTGGAATCATCAGTAATAGTCCAAAGGTTTATCTTTTCCGGACGCATCCCCATTTTACGGGTGCTTTACGGCTTGCAGTCTGCTTTTAACCTTTGATGAAGTGTGACAATTTTCGCCTTGATCATCTCATCCTATTTGGTTTCCTCAGGGTGCATGCACTCGTTCGTGTTATGCCCAGTTCTGAGTGAAATTCGCAGTACTCTCGGATCTCTTTTTCGAACCGGAAGTTACCATTGGGGGTGGAGCTTTAACTCCTTTCTCCGAGCGAAAAATTTTCTTTTGGTGTAGTTTAGTGAGGAGTGAGAATCCTGTTCTGGCTTACGATCCGGTCTTGTTTATTTTTGAAGCCTTTTTTGAAATCGTTTGTCCCCTCCCTCTAATGGTTCCATGATGAACTTTAGGACTTGGGGATACATTTGGAGTAGAGCTCACATCTGATGCCTCTTTTGCTTTTCTTTGAAACATAAACTGACTCTCAGGTTTTTCTTTTTGCACCCAACCCCCTGATTCTGTGGCTGCTTGGTGTTCCTATTAATGTTCTTACCCCTATTCCTTACTCCAATAAACTTCCTATTCCTTACTTATGTAAAACCATTATTCTTACTGTTTTTTGCTGCTTCATTTCCTTGATCTTTTACTGTTTCATCATTGATGACAACATGATTCTCAGCTGGCTTGTTCTTCTTACATATTCACTCATTGTGACAAAAAACACAACAGTCTTAACATCTTGAAGGAACCCAATCATACTTAGCTTGAACAAGTTTCCTGCATAGCTCCACTTTATTCTTATCTCTATAAACAATTTCAATCTCATTTAGTAGACTCTTTTTTGCTGATACTTCCACTAACACCCTAGCATACCTAACTCTGCCAAATCCAATTTTACACATCTCAGCAGTAACATTATCCATCACCAAAGGCTTCCCAATTCTGCTTGCCAATGCACTGATGCCATTAGTAGTCCATGATTCCAAAGGTACATTACATAGCCTAACCCAAATTGGTAAATTTACAGGTTCTCTTTTGTCCAAACACACATGAATATCCCACTTCTGAACAAAGAAAGGCTTATAGTTAACCATCCAAGGGCCACTATTAACAACAGATTCTAAGCCTTCATCATTATGGAATTTAATGAAAAATACTCCATTGTTCACATCCAAGGTTTTTTAATTGTTACTTGGTAAATAATATATTTTTAAAAAATGTTTGTAAAACTAGTTTTTTTAATTGTTACTCGGTAAAAAAAATATTAGAAAAATTAGTTCGTATTATAAGTTTATTACAAAATTAAAAAAAAATTCAAAAATGTTTTAAAAAATTGTTAAAAATGAGCTTTAACGGGCGTTAATGAAAAGGATGAACCGTGTTACAAAACTTCGTCACAAAGACGAATTGTGTAATTGTAACCGGTTAAATAAGTAACCCAACATGTCATATTGCGTGTTTTGTTAAAAATTTGAAAGTAAATTGAGAATACTAGTATTTGGCAGAATTGATTGCGTGCATTATTCTTTTTGGCAAAACTAGACGAATACACGCGCATAGCGCCGAAAATTCCTAACGGTAAATAGTTTAGTTTCCTATTATGCATGGTACCTTCCTATTATGCAATTAATTCACTTCAAAGCTGTTAGTACAAAATTCATGTCGGGTTTGATATAGTGTCTCAAGTCTCTTGTCGGGTCGGGCCTTCAAGTAACTTGGATGCTGGATCTTGTACTAGAGCAAGAGAAGTGATGATTTTCTGCACAATTAAAGGTAAACCGTTAGCCTTACCGTGGGGACGGACCCCACGATTAGACTCCGGCGTGAGAGTAAGTATTCATGTTGTCAGAGTATGTGTCAGATAGAATAAGAATAATTGTGTACCTTTTGGGATGTACTGTGACCCCTATTTATAGGTGTCTAGTACTAGGGTTTCCTAGTATTTCGGTTACTTTAGTAGTGGCCGGAGTGGGTCCCTTGTCGGGCAAGGGTCCGCGACGATCGTGTTGAACGGACGCAGATGTTCTGCGGATGGATCGTCTTGTTGGTGGATCCGCGGACGGATCGTTTTATAGGTGGATCCGCGGACGGATCGTCTACAAGTGGATCCGCGGACGGATCGCTAGGTTCGGGGCCGAAACCTACACGAGATTGGGCTTTACCATGGCCTATTATTGATGGGTTTAGCCGTAAAGCCCAAGTGATAATGTGGCCCAAGCCCAGAGGCTTGGTATACCCATTATACGTCATCAAGTCCCCCAGTCTAGTATGATATTGCCCGTGGGCTATTTTCTGCGTGTGGTGATCAATGCTAGACTTCTACTTTATTTCCTCCTTGCGTTCTGCTTTTGTGCTGTACGTCTTCTGAGTTGGTGACGCTTCAATTACGTGGAGCGTTGCTATCCTTTTGCCGTCTGACTTGTGGCAGCTTTTCACTAGTTTCCATGCGCTTTTCTATCGTCGATTAGGCAAGTGGCACCCACGTGGCATCATCCAAGTATCGGTAGGAGTAACTATCCCAAAGTATAAATACCCCTTGTTTTTACTGTTT
>BQNB010070222.1:0-33203 GCA_026074375.1 Tanacetum coccineum
GGAGTAGTAATATCAGGAGCAACACTAGAAGTACCCGCCGTGCCTTCCAAAGCCGCAGCAGACAAAGGCTCAGAGAACGAAACAAAAAAGGCACAAAGAGCCGATCTGTTGTTAGCAATGTTTTCTCTAATACTCTGAACTCGGCCATGGGAAACATCTAGAGAAAGTGATAAGGCTCTGGCACCAATAACAGTTTGATCCAGCGAATGATGAACACGAACCATTAGCTGGTCAACATGAGGCTGTGAATCGTTCAAACCCAACCTTTCCGCAAGAGCTTCATCTAAACGGAGAAGGTCCATTACAGTTTCAACACTTGCATCTTTGTTGGACTGCAGCTTAGCAAGCAAGGAGAAGTTCACATTCTGGACCTCTTGCAAAGCGGAAGTGAAATCATCCTCCGTTAAAGGATTAAACGCATCAATATCTGCAAGAACTCTACCTTCCTGGCCATGAGTAATTCCGAAAACTAACCCATCTTGCATGCCTTTCTCAATGGCCTTGCTGATAGCCGCCATAAGGGCAGAAAGATACTCCGGAGAGTTAAGACACTTAAACACAGCAAGCTTCATGCCATAGGTAAGAAGCCACCTACGCCCAGCAATGGTAGTCAACAGATGAGGATATAACTTTTCTTCCAAGTGCAGGCACGTCTCAATAAAATCAGCATCCAACTTGTTAAATTTCTCATGCACAACCACCATCTGTTTATCCTGGAACTTCTTAAGCTGACTCATACAATTCTCATATACAGTAACTTTTTCCTGAAGTTCGGCAGAAGAAGTTTCTAGCTCACGCACCTGCAGATTATACGAAAATATGAAGATCAAAAGAAAAAGAGAAAGAAAAAACTCAAGTATAAAGACATATACCTGATCAGCAAGCTTGTCATTCTGTAACTTAACAGTTGTGACCATAGCATCCAAATCAGCAGCCTCTTTCTCTCTGACTTTCACCGTAGCTGCAAGATCTGCTACTTTCACATCCAACACACCCTTCTCCTCCTCAAGGGCAGTATTGCACTCCTTCAAAGATTTTATCTCATCCTGGAGAGATTTCTCAACAACTTCGAATTTAGAAGCTTCAGCACGGAGATGGATGGCTTCCGCGGCTTCCGTTTCTCTAATCTCCTCATCCCTAGCTTCAGCAACGAATCTTTCTCCTCCACAAGAGAACACAATCTCCTATTTTCTCTAATATTGAACTCAGCACGCATTCTCACTTCAGCACTAAGCGACATTTGGCAAGCCGCTCCTACATTGAATTTCGTGAAAAGCTGGTCGTGTTTCATCCCACGGATCGAAGCAAAAAACTTAGGAGGAGCAAACTCATCCACCATCTCGCGACAAGTACGACCATCGTCTAAGCGAGAACCATTAGTGACACTCCATTGAGGTACGCACACCTTCTGAAGATCCGTGTCAGGACTAACAACAGTACGGATACCACCAACAATGAAGTCACTACCAGTAACGCCAGAGAAGCCACCTACGGTATGCTCAGCCCTAGAAGAAGAAACACCACTAAAAATAGAAGGCTCAACAAATCTTTCCCTAGTAGTTGTAGTCAGGTCAGCCGTGGAGGTAACGGTAGTCGCCATTGTCATCAGTGGAATGGAAGGCCTGGCAAAAGAATCAACCTCGGCTTCCGCAATATTTGCACCGGAATGATGAGAAGAGTCTGAGGAAATAATGAACCTTGGAGGAGCAGTAATGGTTCGAAGATTATTCCCAGCCATGAAGTCAGATTGATTCCCATCCTCTCGCTCTGGTGTCACGGACACAAAAAAAGTAATAAATGGTAAGGTAGGTAAGGCCGCAACCCCAACCTCAGGATTCAACACAGCTCTAGTAAGTAATCTCTGGAGTGCGGACTTAGATTTACTAGCAACAGATGGACCAGTTGAAGTTTCATGATCTTCCCTTAGTTTCTTAGGAGGGTGTGAAGGTTCACCAGCATCAGAAACGGTCGTTTTCCTTTTCCTTTGACACTTTGGTTGCACAGGAGCCGTGTCTTCAGCAACAATATCCGCAGTTGCACTAACTTGCAGAATATCAACACCATGCCCACCACTCACAGAATATCCCCTCTCCGTGCGACTAACGCTACCTCCTACGTCAAAAAGCTTCTCCACACTTTCTTCTAGCTCGCTTGAGGCACGAGCAGGAGCAATCGGTAAAAGCGGAACTACACGCCCAACAGTGGTGTCCAACAACTTTGGTTCACCCTCTGCACGCTGCCTCTCACCAACCCTCACTTTTGTGGGATCGGCAGTTCGGATGAAGGAGAGCAAATCCATTTCTACACAAAAAGAGAAAAGAATAAAGCGGCCAGCAAAAATAATAGAAACGAAGAACACAAGTAAGCTATAACAATAAGCACCCACCCTCATCATTATGCAACAGTTTGAAGGATTCCATTGTGTCCAACTAAGGATGGGATTCATAAAGGCTATGGAGAGATTTCAAAGTCTTATAGTCAAACTAGAGATTCATGGAGCAGGCTTGTATCTATTCAAAGATGCAAATCAAAAAATTTCTAAGATCTCCCCTCTCTGCTTGGTTACAAGTCTCCTTAATCAGAGGATCAAAACTAGGAATTGACAGTCTCAGTTTTGATGACTTGTACAACAATTTAAGAGTCTTTGAGAATGATGTAAAGAGCTCTACTGCATCATCTTCCAACTTGCCAAATGTAGCATTTGTTTCTGAAAACACCAGCAGTACTAATGATGTTAGTACCGCTTATGGTGTTCCCATTACTTCTGGTCATAACACAAAGCATGAACAAACATCAACATCAACATCATCATATTCTTGCTATTGAAGTCATTTAAGCTTGTCTCAATTGGATCATGAGGACTTAGACCAAGTTGATGGAATATGACTTGAGAAATGGACTTGAAATGGCAAAGTAGCAATGATTCAATGAGAATCAAAAAAGTTCTACAACAAGCTGGAAGATGCTACAATTTGATGCCAAAAGAAAACCGTAGGTTTTTGATAAACCAAGTGGAATGCTACAACTGCCACAAAATAGGGCATTTTGCAAGAGAGTGTAGATCAAATGAAGAAAACAGGGAGGAGGGATCGGATGGAATACTGGAAATAGAGATGGGAACAGAACTGGAAAGAAAGAAGAGTCTAAAGCATTAGTGACAGTTAATGGAGAAAGCATTGACTGGACAACTCATTCAAAAGATGATGATGATTATGCTTTAATGGCTAACAACAACTCCGGATCTGAAATACAGGTATATTCATGTTCAAGTGAGTGTAAAGAGTCTTATGCAAATCTTAAAAGAACTGGTATTGTTGCTCAGTGAGAGGATCTTGTATGCTAGTGTAGAGATAATGGCTTATACCTCAAGTCTAAATCGGTTGAAGCACAACTTGTTGCCCATCAAACAAGGTCAACTTTGGTATGAATAAAAGATAAAATTTATGAAATAGATTTAGTGATAAAAAGATGTTCTAAACATACCATAAGACTTTGTTGGTAAAGCTCAATAAGAAATAGATGATTAGAGGTTATAGTAGATAAATGGCATCTTCTACAAAAAACTCTTGATAAATCTTAAATGATCAAATGTCTGCCTCTGATAAATTTTGGCTTGGTATGGTGATTTTCAGATATTGGAACTAAGGATGGGAGCAGAACTGGATAGAAGGAGGACTCTAAAGCATTGGTGACCATTGATGGAGAAGGTGTAGATTGGACCAGACACTCAGAAGAAGATGAAGATTATGCCTTGATGACTTGCAATAGCTCAGAATCAGACACAGAGGTAACTTCATGTTCAAATAAGTGTAAAGAGTCTTATGCTAACCTTAAAAAACTGTATGATGCTCAAAGAGAACAACTTAGTGATGCAAGCATAGAAATAAAGGCATATACTCAAGGTCTAAAGAAAGTTGAAGCACAATTAGTTGCTCATCAACAAGGACAATTGTGGTATGAACAAAAGATAAAATTTATGAAGATAGATTTAGATGACAAAACAGATGTCCTTACATACCACAAGAAACTATTAGCTGAAGCTCAAAAAGAAAAAGATGATTTAAAAGCTAAAGTAGAAAAATGGCACAATTCTTCTAAAAATCTTGGTAAACTACTAAATTCTCAGATGAGTGCTCATGATAAATTTAGAAAAATGGCACAATTCTTCTAAAAATCATTTCACACATAGTAAAAATCCTAAAGTTGACAAGAAAGAGTTTGGGTATGGGTTTACAGCAAGAGCATGTTTTGTATGTGGAAGTTTTAATCATCTAATTATAGATTGTGATTTCCATGAAAAGAGAATGGCTAGAAAAACTGAGTTAAACAAAGGGTTGAACAGGAACTCTGGTCATAGGGAAATAAGGCCAATTTGGAACAATGTGCAAAGAGTAAATAAACAAAACCAATTTGTTACTATAGCAGTACTAACTAGAACTGGTAAAATTCCAGTTAATACTGCTAGAGCTAGCGGTACTAAAAATGTTAGTACTGCTAGGCATAGTTTTAACAGACAGACAGTACTAACTAGTGCTGCTATGAAAGTTAATACTGTTAAGCCTATTGTGAATAGGGTTAGACCAACAAATTTTTTTCATAAAACTCATTCACCATTTTCAAGGCCATTTAATAAGACAACAACACTTAGAACACATTTTTCAACACAAAAACTTAATACTGCTAAGGTAAATGCAGTTAGTGCTGTTGAGGGGAAAAGGGAAACTGCTGTTAAACCCTCAGCAGGTTGTAATTGGAGACCACAAAGACACTACTGGCACAATGTCTCCAAATACAATGGTGGATCCAGTCTTAGAAATTGTTACACCTTCAAAGATCCACTAGGCAGACTCAATCCCAAACAGGCTTGGGTCCCTAAGAGAATCTAATCTCTTTTAATTGATGTGCAGGATTATCCACATAGAGCTTTAAAGAATAAAGGAATTGTTGATAGTGGATGTTCCAGGCACATGACTGGAAACAAGGCCTACCTTGCTGAATTTCAAGACTTTAATGGTGGCCCTGTTGCTTTTGGAGGTAGTAAAGGTTACATCACTGGTAATGGTAAAATAAAAACTGAAAAGTTAGATTTTGAAGATGTGTGCTTTGTGAAAGAACTTCAGCATTTCAATCTCTTTTCTGTGTCACAAATGTATGACAAAAAGAACAAGGTTCTGTTTACTGACTCTGAATGTCTTGTTTTGTCTCTTGAGTTTAAGTTACCTGATGAAAATCAAGTATTACTTAAAATCCCCAAACAAAACAATATGTACAGTTTCAATTTAGAGAACATTGTTCCTCCAAGAGGATTAGCTTGTTTAATTGCAAAGGCCATAATTGATGAATCTAACAAATGGCATAGGAGGTTGGGTCATGTTAACTTCAAAAACGTAAACAAACTTGTAAAGGGAAACCTTGTAAGAGGTTTACCTTCAAATATTTTTCAAAATGACCACACTTGTGTTGCTTGTCAAAAAGGAAAGCAACACAAGGCCTCTTGTAAGGCAAAATCAGTAAGCTCTATTGGCCACTCCTTACAACCTCTTCATATGGACTTGTTTGGACCTACATCTGTAAGGAGCTTAAACCATAAGACTTATTGCCTGGTTATCACTGATGATTTTACCAGGTTTAGTTGGGTGTTTTTATTAAGAACTAAAGATGAAACTAGTGGAATCCTTAAGGGCTTTATAAGACAAATTGAGAACCAATTGAATCAAAAAGTTAAAACTATTAGATGTGATAATGGTACAGAATTTAAGAACAAGGATGTTATTGAATTCTGTGGGTCAAAAGGGATCAAGAGGGAATATAGTAATGCCAGAACTCCACAACAAAATAGAGTTGCTGAAAGAAAGAACAGGACCCTTATTGAGGCTGCTAGGACCATGCTTGCAGATTCATTTTTACCTAACACTTTTTGGGCTGAAGCAGTTAGTACTGCTTGTTATGTTCTAAATAGGGTATTAGTGACCAAGCCTCATAATAAGACACCTTATGAACTTTTAACTGGTAAAATACCAATTATAAGTTATATAAGACCTTTTGGGTGCCATGTGACCATCTTGAATACCATTGACCACCTGGGCAAGTTTGCTGGAAAATCAGATGAAGGGTTTTTAGTTGGGTATTCGCTACAAAGTAAGGCTTTTAGGGTATACAATTTAGAAACCAAGAGAGTTGAAGAAAACTTGTACATTACCTTTTTAGAGAATAAACCAAATGTTGCAGGGAAAGGACCAACTTGGCTTTTTTATCTTGATTATTTAACTGATTCTATGAATTATCAACCTGTTAGATCAGAGAATCAAGCTAACAATCATGCAGGTCAACAAAAAGCTAATCATAATGCAGGTACAGAAGACATTGTTGATGCAGGGGATTCTGAAAAAGAGGATGAATCTACTCAAGACTGCTTTGTAATGTCAATATGGTCTTTTTATTCTTTAACAATCACTCCTGAGTTAAAGACAGATGAAAAGAGAGAAGGTCCAAGAGAGGAAGAACAAGTCTTTTTGGATGAACTTGAAAGACTTAAGAGGCAAGAAAAGGATGCTAATGAGGAAGCTAAAGCTCTCAGGAAGGAGTTCGCACAAGCAACTGAGAGTTTGATTATACAAGCATAAGTTGCTAAGGCTAGTAGTACTAACATTTTTAGTACTATTAGGACACCAGCTAAAGCTACCAGTACTAACCTAGTTAATACTGTTAGCACACTAGTTAGTACTACCAGTCCTCATGAGGGACTATCTCTTTCTGATCCAACCAATCCTGAACAAGATGATTCAGAAATACCTCCACTTGAGGACATTTATAAAAATTCTGCTGATGGTATTTTTACTACTTCATCTTATGATGATGAGAGTGCAGTGGCTGACTTCACAAAATTGGAAACTGTTGTGAATGTTAGTCCTATTCCCACATCAAGGATTAACTCTTCTCATCCTTCAGCTCTTATTCTTGGAGATCCAACCTCAGCAGTTCAAACAAGAAGCAAGGTGCATAAAAGTTCTGGAGCTCATGCTTTTGTTAGCTATGTTCAAAAGCAAAGAAGAAACAATCATAAGGACTTCCAGCATTGTTTATTTGCTTGTTTCCTGTCTCAAAATGAACCCAAAAAGATTTCAGAAGCTCATGAAGATGAAAGTTGGGTTGATGCTATACAAGAAGAATTGCTGCAGTTCAAGATACAGAAAGTTTGGATACTGGTAGATTTGCCTTATGGGAAGAAGGCTATTGGCACAAAGTGGGTTTATCGAAATAAGAAGGATGAGAGAGAAGTTGTTGTCAGAAATAAAGCAAAGTTAGTTGCTCAGGGACATAGGCAAGAGGAAGGTATAGACTATGATGAGGTTTTTGCTCCTGTGATAAGGATTGAAGCCATTAGGATCTTTTTAGCCTTTACCTCTTACATGGGCTTCATAGTGTATCAAATGGATGTAAAAAGTGCCTTCCTTTATGGCAAAATTGATGAGGAGGTCTATGTGTCTCAACCACCAGGTTTTCTAGATCCTAAATATCCTTAGAAGGTCTACAAAGTGGTAAAAGCTCTCTATGGGTTACATCAATGTAACGCCCCGACCCTAAAGGGTAGAAGTATTACAAATATGGTGTGACATCAAGGCTTACACTTATCATAACAAAGCCATAACAACGGAAGTCTTAATAATAACCAAAAGAAAAAATAGTCAAACATGACTAAGGTAATATGTTCTTAAAAGACAGAATTATCCAAACGAAAATAAACAGGAAATAAACAAAGGTCTCGAAAAGTAACAAATCATATATCAAAACTAAGATCTCTAGGGTAAGTCCACACTCAGCACTCATAGCCTGAAAGCAACCCCAGCTCCTAGCTTAGATACCTGCCGCAGGAAAAGAAAGTGCGGCTGAGCTTACAAAGCCCAGTGAACAGATATATATAATCGAACGCAAAAGATAACGGAAAATCAAAGGATATGATACAAGGTGCAAAGGATATCACAAAACATGATCAAAGGAATACAAATATAAGATAGGACAAATCAGAAGTCAATTCATAGTGTAAGGTAAGATGAATCAGAAAATCAAATCTAGTCCAATTACCATGCCCCAAACAAATCATATCATAGTAACCATGGAGTAGCTAGTCCAAATGTGAAAGACGTGATTGTACCCAAACAGCATCACCAAATATCCAAATTTCATTATTTCATAATCCATCGAATACCAAAACAAATCTTAGGATTGCATCCATTCGCCCTTACAAATAATTATCTTCTATAGTGCACATATATATCAAAATGGAGACGGCGTGAGAATCACTCACTCACACTTGAGTAATGCCAAAGGTGCATCAATGACACGGCCATGTTACTTCATGGCTAGGAAACAAATAGTGGCTGGTTCTCAAATGAAGGGTTCAAAGCAAAGTCTATCAAAGTTCATTTCAAAAGGATCATTAGCAAAGGTTCAAGGTCAAAGGTTCCATATATCAAAGCGTTCAAATATCAAAGGTAGCATAGCAGGGTTCAAATGTGAAAATAATGACTGATCATATAAGAAAGACAAGGATAAAAGGCTCAAGAGCAAATGTAGCAATTCACTAAGGAATCAAAGTTAGAGTGAATATGTCATGAGAAACCTTAATGATAAGGTCGAATTTCTGTCCTTATTCGAAGCAAAGCAATACTCAAAGAAAAACACCACAGGAATATTCAAAATCACTCCCTCTTGTCCGAAACCTAAAGAAAAATGATGAATTCGATATTACAAAACCATTATTTAAGAGTTATACTCTCTATTTTTAGTAACTTTCCATTTTTAGTAACTTTCTAAAATTAGTAACTTTCTATTTTTAGTAACTTTCCATTTTTAGTAACTTCTTTATTTTTAGTAACTTTCCAAAATTAGTAACTTTCCAAAATTAGTAACTTTTCATTTTTAGTAACTTTTCATTTTTTGTAACTTTCCAAAATTAGTAATATTCATATTTTGAGATTCTATTAAGTATTTTGAATAGCTTAGGGGATCTTATCTGTAACCTTCAAGTTTAGGTTAAATATGACTACTTTCCATATTTTAGGGTTTAATATGCAAAATAACAATTTTCAAGGTTTAAAAGTGTCAAAATATCAAGTAGTATTCACATTTTAATCATATTATACCTTCATTTTCTGTTATTTACAAGTCCAAACCCATAATTTTACAATAATTTACATATTTAGTCCTTCTTTTGTTAGTTAATTATTTAAACAAGTATTTTAATTATCCATAATTACAGAACAAGCCCTTATAGATTCAATATGAAATAATCATTCTTTATACATTAAATACTAACCAAAACCTTGACTTTTCAGGAATTTACAATTTCGTCCCTCTATTTTAATTAATTAATTTCTATTTACTTATTATAGATTAACCATTTTAATCCAAAATATATCAAAATGATATTTTATACCCCAACTTATTTTATACAGAATATATTAAATATAATAACATGTCTATAATAGACCACATAGTTTCAGAAATTACAAAACAAGTCCTGTATTACTTTTGAATAGCAATGTGGCTATCAATTTAATTCATCAAACCTAATTAAATTTTTTCCAACACAAACATAATTATTTACCAATTCATTTGAATTAAATGCACTGAAAAATAGCAAAACCTAACCCTAATCATTTTAATAATTTTCTTTCCTTTTTCCCTATTTTTTTTTATGAAAATTGGCATACAATGATAAATCCTTAATAATTATTAGAATCACTTCTAAATTTTTCCAACATTTTTCTGACGTTAATGTGAAATAAAGAACCTTGAAAAATATAAATCGGAATGTGCAAATAGTTTTTAAGACGATTTCATTATTAACTAAAAATTAGGGTTTCTAATATGTTTTAATTACTTTCGAGCAATAGAAATGCATGAAATTTTTCCTTTGCATAGATCGTATTAATATGATGGAAAAAGTGAGTTATAAAAATACCTTGATGATCTTGATAATGTTTGAATTTATAGAATTTGGTTGCTTAATTCGGAACAAAACATACAAAATCGAACAAAGCCTTATAAAATCTTCCCACTATTTTTCCCACAATCCTTGACCTTCAAAACACCTTAGAAAAATCATGCTTGCCTTGGAGAAATTTTTTGCCGCCACTTTTATGATTTTAGGGTTTCGGTGGTGTTGTTTTTAGTGTTTATCAAAATGAAAAATGCATAAATAAATTATAAAAGGGATTATGCCGAGTTTTAGGGCTTTCAAATAGAGATATAATCAGATTTTAAATTTGCATAATTATTTTGATAATTATCCATATTTTATTTAATTAATATTGTAATATATAAATAATTAAATTCATATATTTCGGCAATAAATATATATATATATATAAATATGAATAATTGTTCTTGTATAACATAAGGTATTTTAAATCTTACATAAATTCCATAATTGTCACATGTTGCATTTTTATAATTTTTAACATTTAAATGAATTTTATTTAAGCTTTTATGAAATTTTCTTGCATTAGGGGTATTTTGGTAATTTTACACTTGTTGAAATTTTTTGGTTATACAATCAAGCTCCCAGAGCCTGGTATGCTACTTTATCTACTTTCTTGTTGAAGAATGGATACAGAAGAGGTACCATTGACAAAACTCTCTTCATAAAGAAGGACAAAAATGATATCATACTTGTTCAAGTTTATGTGGATGATATCATCTTTGAGTCTACAAAGAAATCTTGGTGTGATGAATTTGAGACATTGATGAAGAGTAGATTTCAGATGAGTTCTATGGGAGAGCTCACTTTCTTTCTTAGATTACAAGTCAAACAGAAAGCAGATGGTATCTTTATAAGTCAGGATAAATATGTTGCAGAAATCCTAAAGAAGTTTAACTTTGTCAATGTTAAGACTGCTAGTACACCAATTGAGACCCAGAAGCCTTTAGTCAAGGATGAGGAAGCCATTGTTGTGGATGTCCATCTTTATAGGTTCATGATTGGTTCTTTAATGTACTTAACTGTTTCTAGGCCTGATATTATGTTTGCAGTCTGTGCTTGTTCTAGGTTTCAGGTCACTCCAAAGTCTTCCCATCTAAGTGTTGTCAAGAGAATTTTTAGGTATCTAAAGGGCAAACCCAAACTGGGCCTTTGGTATCCTAGAGTGTCCTTATTTGACCTAGATTCCTACTCAGATAGTGACTATGCTGGAGCAAATCTTGACAGGAAATCCACAACAGGAGGTTGTCAATTTCTTGGCAGGAGACTCATTTATTGGCAATGCAAAAAGCAGACTATTGTGGCTACTTCTACTACAGAGGCAGAGTATGTTGCTGCTGCAAGTTGTTGTGGGCAAGTTTTGTGGATTCACAAATGTTAGACCATGGGTTCAATTTTATGAACATAAAAATCTACATTGATAATGAGAGCACAATCTGCATTGTAAAGAATCCAGTATATCATTCCAAAACAAAGCATATTGCCATTAGGCACCACTTCATAAGGGATGCTTATGAGAAGAAACTTATCCAGGTGCTTAAAATCCACACAGATGACAATGTAGCTGATCTTTTAACCAAGGCATTTGATGTTAGCAGGTTCCAGTTCTTGGTTGTGTCTATTGGGATGATAAATCCATAAGCTGCATTGGTTAAAGGGAGGCAATATGATGTGTTGTATAGTTTGTATGCAGTGTTAAGTATGAAGTAACATTTTAACCTTAAGTGATGCATTTCAAGGGGTTTATTGGGATTTAGCAAGTCATTGAGAAGAGTTTTTGATGGTACTGAAGCACTGATGTTACCTACATTGTTCATTCTTTGGTTGGCAATAGTTAGTACCAACAGTGTAGAGTTAGTACCGATAGGCAAAGTTTGTACCGCTATAGAGACGTTGAAGAAAAATACCGCCAAGGGTACAAAGTGTAAATTGAAACGGTTTCCTCGAAATTAGGTTTCCTAAACCTATATAATCTCAATTGCACAGTTACCCTATGTAATCACTCTCAAATACTTTCGTTTATAGAAGCCCTAATATCTCTCTCACCGACGATCACTCTTTCGAATACAATGGTTGTTCTTAAATCGTGCCCTAAACACAATATGGCCGCATATCTAGAGAAGACTGATTGGAATGCCGAGTTTCATGAGATCATTGATTTTCTTACTCGCAGTTCCATTCACATGCTCTCACTATAAGTCCAGTTGTTTCTACTACTTTTGTTGAACAGTTTTGGACGTCTGCTAAGTCCAAAATAATCAACAATGTTAGACACATTACTGCCAAAGTAGCTGGCAAGCCCGTGTCTATCTCTGAAGCATCAATAAGAAGTGATCCTCTTTTTGATGACGCTGATGGGATAGACTCACTCCCTAATCAGGCTATATTTGATGCTATATAGCTTATGGGGTATGAGGGGGATTTAACTGTGTTAACATTTAACAAAGCTTTGTTTTCACCCCAATGGAGGTTTCTATTTCATACAATGAATCATTGTATTAGTTCAAAAAGCACCTCTTGGGATCAAATTCCTACTAACATTGCCACTGCTGTCATTTGCTTAACATCTAATCAGAAGTATAATTTTTCTAAATTAATTTTTGATGGAATGCTTAGACATTTAGATGCAAAGAAGAAATTTGTAATGTACCCACGTTTTATTTCCATCTTTTTAGATAAACAACTAGAAAATGTACCTGTTCCTTTAGACCATTTTCCTGTAAATACCTTGACTACTAAAGTTTTTTCTTTTATGGTTAAAAAGGGTAAACATTTTTCAGGAAAAGTCACACATTTATTTGCTTCTATGTTGGAACAACAAACTGAGGATGAAGGTTCTCCTTGAGAAAGACCATCTGAAGCACAACCTATACCCTCTCCTCCTCACACTTGTGAAGTACCTATTGAGCCACAGTCTGACCCATCCCCTAGACCTTCACCTTCTACTACCATTCCTGATTTTATTCCAGAAAGTTCTAGTGGGAATCTTGGAGGTCATTCATCCAGTGATAAATCCCTTTCAGGGAATAAGGGTGACATGACACTCCAAAGTGTCTATGATCTTTGTATCTCTTTGTGTACACAGGTTTCAGATCAAACCAAGGAAATTCAAAAATTAAAGGCACAGATCAAGAAGCTCAAGAAGCAAGCCAAACCTGTTATCATACACCACAGAGCATGGATGAAGAGTGTCTCCTTACAACAAAGATTGGCAGGAAAGAGATCCTTAAAGACAAACTGGATGCAAAAGGAGTATGTATCCAAACGGGGGAGGAAGTCTGCCAAAGGAGAACCTTCAGTTCATAAAGATAAATTATTTGATGAGATTCTTAAAGATTTAATGGATTATATAGAGACTGAAGATGCTCAAGATTTTGGGAGGACACGAGATGTAGTAGATGAAGAGAAGGAGAATGCTAAAGATGTACTTAGTATTGAAGATGTACTTAGTACTGCTCAACAAAAGGTTAGTACTGACAAACCAACAGTTTGTACTGACGGATCCAAAGTTAGTACCGACAAGGAGAATGAAGGTACCGATGAGGAAATTGAAGGTACTGATGATCAAGCAAAAGGTACTGATGATCATACTGAAGGAGGAATGGCTACTCAAACTACTTAAACACCTACTTCTACAATATTTGGAGATGATGAAACAATAGCTCAAGTTCTTATCAACATGAGTCAAGCCAAAGCAGTTTCAAGAGAGAATGAGAAAGGTGTAGAGTTTAAGGATACTGAAGAGACTGAAAGACCTAGGCCTACTTCAACAAGATCACTTTTGACATTAAAGCCTCTTCCAAAAATTGATCCAAAAGACAAAGGGAAGAAGAAAATAGAAGAGGAGGATGAATCTGAAAGTGAATCTGATGGTATTCCTGAAGCTGAGAAGAAGTTTAAACAGCTTGCAAGTGATGAAGAAATGGCTAGGAAAATACAAGAAGAGTGGGAAGGTGAAGAAGAAAGAAACAGATTAGCTGAAGAAAAAGCTACCAATGAAGCTCTCATAAGAAATTATGATGACATAAAGGCAAGAATTGAGGCTGATAGACTTCTTGCTGAGAAGCTTCAAGAAGAAGAAAGAGAGCAATTTACAATAGAAGAAAGAGCAAAATTCCTTCATGACACAATTGCTGCTCAAAGAAAATTCCTTGCTCAACAAAGATCAGAAGCTATCAGGAACAGACCACCTACAAAGAATCAACTGAGAAATCAAATGATGACCTACTTGAAGCATGTAGGAAACTTCAAGCATTTTGATTTGAAAACCAAGAAGTTTGAGGAAATACAAGCTCTGTATGAAAAGATTAAGAGAATATTTCATTTCTATTGGGTCTGCTGAAGTTGAAAGACTGATCAAAATGATGAATGAAAAAGGAATTGATTCCTCTAAGAATAAAACTGTCAAGGAGGAAGATAAAAAAGAAAAAAAGGAATTAAGAAAAGAAAGGGAGGTCATATCAAGATGATTACAAGGAAAAAGGCAAGAAAACAATCTGATATTGACAGCGATGATGAACATAAAAAGTGCCTGAAGATTGTTACATTTGAAAGTATCTTAGACAGTGAGATAATGGAGAAGAAATCAGTTATTGCTAGATTGAACAAGGTATCATCACCAGATGGAGATTATCTTGTTATCTACAGAGCAAATGGGAATTTCAGGGCTTTTAACTATCTCATAGAGGTACTTCATATCTTTGATAGGCAAGATCTATTTCATCTATATGATTTGATAAGGGATCAGTTCTCAAAAGTTGCATCAGAAGGATTTGAATTGATTCTTTGGGGAGACTTGAAAATTATGATGGAATCCTTAACAGAAGGAAATGAACAAAGTGACTTCTGGAGTGGTCAACAAGATTGGAAGATTATCACATGAAGGTTGTATAAATCATGTAGAGTCTGCATACTGGAATTTGAGGATGGTATAGTTATTCATATGTTGGTTGAAAGAAGATATCCTCTTTCTAAAGATTTATTGCAAAGGATGCTTGATCTTGGTTTGGAAGTTGAAAGAGAAAGTTATGTTGCTCTTGATTTGATAAGATTTATTAAGCAGCAGATAGATGAAGAATGATGATTGATGGAATTGAGAAGGGTTTGAGTGTTGGTTAACCACCACACAACAAATGGTCATCAGTTCACCATGCTTAATAAGCACAAGAACTGGCTAGTCCATAAGCAAATGGCTTGTGGTAAAGACTTCTCAAATCCGTTTATGGTTGACAATTTACCAAAAATTATAGGGTTTTCAACTCACCTTGCTTCATGGTGAAGAGTTGGCTAGTCCAAGATCAAACAGTTCTTGGTAAAGACTACTCAAATCTGTTGATAGCTGATAGTTTGCTAAAAACTATATGGTTTATCAATGCACCATGTTATGGCAATGAAGCATTAGCTAGTCCAAAAGCAAACGGTATTTGGTAAAGACAAATCAATTCCGTTGATGGTTGACAGTTTACCAAAAACTGTATGGTAATTAACTCACCATATTTTTGAAATAAAGAGTTGACTATCCCAGAGCAAACGGCTACTGGTAAAGGAACATCAAATCCGTTTATGGCTGGTAGTTTGCCAAAAACTACAAAGCCAACTTAGTTGGATTGTTGCTGTGTTGCTGAGAAGATAAAGTTGCTGCTGAAGATGGATAGTGTTTAAAGATCAAGATATGTTAAAGTGTTTAGATACATCCTCTATGAGTTTAAGAAGATAAACCTGAAGAAACATAAAGTTAAAAGAGTTCAACATTCATGTTTAAGGGAGGATTGTTGGGAATTATACATTCCTAAATTAGTACCGTTAGTAATAATAGTTAGTACTGATAGTTATAGTTAGTACTGATAGTACAAAATGTTAAGTACTGATCAGTTAGTTAGTACCGTTAGTAGAGATTAGTTAGTACCGTTTAAGAGATATGTATGAGATATTCTAGGAAAAGATATGTATTATCTTTTACGCGTTTTGTAAGCCTGTTAGGGTTTATCCTTGGTTTATAAAAGGATCCCTCTTGGCATAGTTAAAGATACGAGTTCAATACATCTCATACAATCATATCTCATAGTTAGTAATCTGTAATCACCCAAAGCAGATTAATAGAAATTATTATTTAGTTTTTCATTGTTCTTCTTAGTACTTGTGTTAAGATTTCGCATTAGCACATAGTATTCATAGTCAGTGTTTCTATATAGTCAAACTGTATTTATACAAGTTGGCTATCATCCTTAATAGGCTGCAAAGATCTATTCAGTTTGGGACTCACAGAATTGTCTAAAACATTAATGTCGTTATTTGCACGTTGATCATATATTTTTTCAACATCTTGCAACGTTGGCTTTCTTAAATACTTGGACATGTACAAGTCAATAATACACATATTAAAAAAACAAACATTCGCGTCATCGACTTCGAAAGCGTTTGGTTGTCGATCTTCGTCGTCATTTTGATTCATAAAAAAACATGGATTCATTTTTTTTAGAGATTGTTTGTGTTGAGAGTTTTGTGTGTAAAATGGTTAAGTAGGGGTAAATTATATATAAAGTGGGTTTAAAAAATAAATAAAAATTTGAATTTAAAAAAAAGAGCCGTTATAATATGTTAGGGGGGTTTGCCATTTTTCGAAACTTAAAGGGTAGAAAGGGAGCCAATTTTTTTTTTTAAAATCAGCTCCAACGGACGTTGGTACACCCACGCGGGCTCCAACGCCGTTGGGGTTTTCACATGGACGGTGTAGTAACGCCATCAACGCAGCTGCCAACTAGGCATAACGCCGGTTGGGGCGTTACTATACCAGCCCTTTTATGCTCTTATTGACAAAAAAGAGTAAAAAAGTATAACCAATTTTCTATGTAAAACAAGTATGTTGGTTTAAATTTGTCACGTCAATATATAAATGATTATAAACCGAAAAATAAAAAACCCGAACCGTGCCGATTAAAAAACTAAAAAACCGAACCGCAAAAACGAAATGGTTTCAGTTTTAGTTCTTAGAAAAACTGAATGTTTTAGATCGATTTCGATTTTAGCCAAAAACAAACTCAAACCGAACCGTGCACACCCCAAAGCTATTCGTTGCTTGCGAATGTTCATGTTAATTAACGTGACAAATATAGTTATAAAATTGTGACACCGAAAAAACGGAACGAAAAATATATAATTTAACAAGTCAAAAGTATTAAATTATCAAAATTTACGGAACATAAACTAATAAAAAACTGCCATGCACTATAAATTGAAAGGAAAAATATGTTTTATGCTTTCTAGTACATTTTTAACACTTTTACGCGAGTCAAAAGAGTACGAATAGTACATCCAAAGTAAAAGAATACATTGGAAACACGGCAAAGTATACGTATCTCTATATAAAGTACTAAAAGTATAAGAAAAAAATACATGGAAAACACGGCATTTAATAATTAGGTCTATCTGTGTAATGCTTACATTTTTCGATGTAAGTTAGAGCATGGTGTGTGGAGGCTTAAGCCACAAAACAAAACGAGCCTTACAGGCTTGACACACCCACTTAAAAATACCCTTTCACTCATAACACACCTTCACCTTCTCATTTGGGTCTCACTACTAACTATTTTTTTTTCTTTTTAATTTTTTCACACAAACATAATTCCTTTTATTAAAATTAAAAATACAAATATAAGAAAATTAAAAATACAATACGATTATAGGAAAATTAAAAATACAATACTTAATGTACCCCCCCCAAAAATATTTAGTGACGTTTTATGTCATTTCTCATTTTTTTCCCCCCTTCCCTTTTTTTTTTTCCCCTTTTGTTTTTTTTTCTCCATCCCCTTTTCCCCTTTTTTTTTTTTCCCCTTTTTGTAGAATCAAAAAGGCATCGTCGAGGATTGCTAGTAAAATCGACGGAATAAATGCTCCCCCTTGATGTGTGCTCCCCCTCGTTCGAGGGCACCAAGGAATCGAGCTATGGTTTCTTGGCTACAAAATGGGTTAGAACAATATAAATATTTCTAACATGTAGCAAGTAAGAAAATATGAATACAACAACAATGATCCATTCATTAAGATTAAAAATAGTGTGTAAATCACACTCATGCATACAGAAGAAAATAAACATGCTGAACATACATGAAAATTAAACTCACAAGTCCTATAACTAGTAGAGCTCTCATTGGACTGCTTGCAAAATGGTAAATGTTCAATATTGGAAAGACTAAACATAGAGTATGTTTAGTTTGGGGAGGATGGTGGAGGTGGTGGGATGATGATTGGTGGTTGTGAGAGCATATGTTCAATATATGAAAACATATATTGAAGTTCATCTCTCAATCCAAATATGAGAGTTTGTTGTGAATTGCATCAAAAGCATGTAATCTGCTGGTGCCTCAAGAAGATTCCAAGGAATGGGATGACCAACAATTGGTGGTGAAGGTGATGGAGTATCAAATTGGACATCAAGTGGGGTAATTGGGGAAAGGGTGAGAGTGATGTCCAGTGATGCATTTTCTGAGTTGGAGGGTGGAGAAACTCTTGGAGGTGGTGATGTTGGTGGTTCATCGGCTACCATTGGTGAAAGTGATGTTGATGAGGTTGGTGATTTGGGTATGTAGTCAATTAAGGATGAATAAGTGTCTTTGGTTGATGGTGTTTTGGAGGGTGCATTAGGAGCACTAGGTGATGAAATTGGAAGTTTGGGTGATGGAGTTTTTGTGTCATCTTGGGTTAAATCCACAAACAATTGTTTGGGTGGAATGATGTTGATTTTTGGTCTCTTGGAGGCTTTGGAAATAGAGGCTCTAGTGGAGGCCATGGAGGTTTATGGTGGTTGATGATGAATGAAGAAGATGGTGAATTGGTGATGTGCATTTGGAGGGAATTTATTGGAAGAGATTTGTTTGAAAATGGAATGAATTTGAATAAGTTTAGGCTATTCCAAATGTTGTTCAAACATTCTGGGCAAATATAGCTGATACTAGGTAAAAGAAGGCAAAAAGCATTGAAAATACTATTTTACCGTGAAAGCTTTTTAAAAAGGGGGCGGTGGTCCCCTTAAATAGGGGGCGGTCCCCTTAAAATTAAGGGGGCCGGCCATTGTGAATTAAGGGGGCCGCCCACTGTTAGTCCCATTTTTCACAGAAAAACTATTTTTCTCAGGATTTTTGTGAGGGTATTTTTGTTTTGGTGGTTTATTTGCAGCAAGCCCTATAGAGTTTTATAAGCATATTTAATCTTATAACATATAATAAACACATTAAATCATGAAACCAAAATGGCATAACTAGTTGATTTAATAAAACAACCAAAGGTTTAAGGCATCATAGCAAATAAGTACCTAAAAGATAACCAACATATAAGTCTTTCCGAATATATCGGATGATCACCACACAAGTTGTTAATAACATACACATAATCAAGTTAAAAATTATCTTAAACTACATTTAGCCATCTAGTTCACTCCACTCCTATGTCTTCATTTCTTCTTCTTGCTAAACACTCCTTTTAGTGCCTTTCCAAATGACTTGAAACCTCCGCGCATCTCCTTATGCATTTCTTGCGTTTGGTTGAGAAGAACGATTTGTCGTTCAAAGAGAGTTTCATCGGTTTGTTCGGAAGCGGAAGGCATTTCGTAGTTTTGGTAGTTGAGTGGATTAAGAGAGTTAAGATAGGTGGTAGGAGATGGAGTACTTGCACGAGAAGTTTTGACATCATCATCATCATCATCATGTTGATGAGATGACGTGCCGTGATGATGAGAAGATGAGGATGAGACGGAATGGCGTGCCTTGCCACGATCACTTCGAGGTCTCCGAGTTTGTTTAAGAGCAAGAGGACGCATGACTCGATCAACAATGTCATAAATGCCATTGTCGAGGTGAGGATATGCTTCCATGATGTGTCGATAAAGACGAGTCAAGATCATACCATAGGAATGAATTGGCGGTTGGATTAGCTCTAGCACATTCGATTCTTTTGACAAAGAAGTAAGCAAGATTGTATTGTTCTTCGGCAACAACACAATACAACATGTGAGCAAGATAAGTGGGGAGATGGTCCCGATGTCCTCCTAGTCCGAACACATTCTCTCGAATGAGCTCTTCCCATTGCTTCATGTCGGGGCTTAGCTCTTTGGTGAGGATTTGATTTGGAGTAAGAGTGACGGTTTGACTTTTAATGGTACGGTCTACCATGACACGTTCCAATTCAAGAAGTCGACGAATATCGTCAGGAGTAGGAAGGTCGGTGGAATATGGTCCCTCGGTTTCTTGAGAATACTCAAGAGATGCAAGGTCCTACTCGTTGGTAAAAACGGCTTGACCGTTGTAAGGAATTTTGAGGATTTGACCGAATTGAGCAAGAGTGAGAGTTATGAATTCATGTTGAATCATAAAGGAGATGAAAAATAGACAATTCATCGTTTTGAACCGTGACTTGGACTATTTGAAGTATAAAATAAATCTCGGAAACAATCGGTTTCGTTGTATTTTAAAGAGACAATCGAAGCCGATTGTTGCTGAAGAGGACGACTCGATTGTTGTTGGATTTGTAGTAGGCTTGATCAACATAACACGCCATCTATGATGTTGCGATTTTAATGGATTTGTAGCAATTTGGCAATGGGTAGGGAGATTGTCGGGGATTTTTGGATTACTTTTGGGATGTAGGATTTTAGTAGGGAATATATCGGTGGTAGGTGCTCTTGCATTTTGTCATCTAAACAAGTTATCACAATTTTTTTGGAAAATGTCAAATGTGAGGGGGGGGGAACATAGGATTAACTTCGACTCTCAAAATAACTCCTAAGAAGTGATCCATATGTTCCTTAATTTATTTTTGATTTAATCTTGGATGTCAAGGAATATATATTAGTTATATATTTCAACAAGACCATGAACCAAACACTCCCGTATTAATCAGGAATTAGTTAAAGTTTGTCAAAAAACTATATGTCAAGTATATATCATGGTGATGAGTATATGTTTATTATTTTTAACTTGACAAAAGTTAAGTAGTGTTTGTTTTTATTCAAAAATCAAGTTCTTAAAAGGTTATGCCAAACGCCCCTTTATTTTATACCAATCACAAAATATATCAATATATATATGACTTTATATATCTTGTTGACTTATACAAGGCTAGTTATGTGTTTATACCAAGTTGACCAAAATTATGGTGTGGTCATTTTGACTCTAAGTCATTTGATTCATAAGAAAACGATCAAACACCCCTTTATTTTTATAATACATTTTTTATTGATTCGAAAAGTATACATTTAGAAATGTACGTTTTGATGGACAAAATAGTGTTGTTTTTACCATGTTTTTGGCATGAATCAATAATGTATAAACTTTGTTAAAAAAATATGAAATTATATTAATGATAATTTTGAACCAAAAATTTGTGACTCAATTTAGTGTTTTGATTCAATTCAATCATGAATGTAGTGTTCCTATGACTGCGGGTATCATTATAGTTATGGAAATCCTAGACAAAAATAAAAAATAAAAAAATGTGCTGAAAGAACACCCAATTTTGATTGGGAGCAAAATTGGATGAAATCAAATGAAAAGAATGATGAAAAACATACAATTGATGTTGTTGATTGATTTGTTTGTAATTTCCCCTTGCGAATTTTGATTAATTGGATGATTTAAAGTTTGATTTTGGTGAATATGGTGGTGGGTTTTTCGTCACAGCAAGTGGAAGAGGGAAGAAGGAAAAAAATGGGTGGTTGGCTATGTATTTTCGATAGAAAGGGAGTTTGTTTTTCCAGTAGCGGCCCCCTTAAATTAGTTAAGGGGCTGCCCAACTTACCGGTGGTCCCCTTTAATTTTAAGGGGGCCCCTCTGAAAAAAAATTTCTTCGATTTTTGGCCATTTTTGTGAGAATGATAGTGTCAAACCATTCGTTGGAACTTACTAGTATATTATTTAATATCATATCGAGAAGGGAACCTTAACATTTTAATTAACTTTTTCGTTAAAAAAATTTGATTAATGGATGAGATAATCCAAGTAGTTAAGTCGAGGAGTGGGTTAACGAGGATTAAATGACTTTTTCCCCGAAAAATTTAACTCTAGTTAATGAGTGCGATAATTATCTTCGGATGAAATAATTAAAATGGTCACGTTTTGGAGAAAATCCAAGGACGTAAATATTGAATGAGTACTAGAGATGATATCGATAGACGTAGTAGATCGTAGACGTGAGGCAGATGTCGTAGACGTTGGTTTACATAGGATTCGAGATGATCGTTGAAGTCGAAGGGAGTTATGTTTCTCCATAGTGTGTCTATGATCGTGCGTGATATTACTTTATGTTATTGTTAACCACTGCTTGCTCTTCTTCATTTCTCCGTGTGTTTGCTACGTGGTCATAGAAGATTTCCATTTTGTAGACATATATTTATAATCATAAATGAGGAGTTGTTCAATAAAGAACTAATCTCTTCTAAAGCTAGAAAACCAACAAATGGTATTTCAGAGATACACTATTAATTTTAAGAACTAAATTATACTACTGTATGATAGAATCACATAGACATTTAATTGTAATCTATATTTACGAAAAATGAAGAGTTGAGAGTACCTTAGGACTTAGAATAGTTTCGTTAATGTCTTCGATAAGTAAATGATAAGGAGTTCTATTATTGGAACTCTTTTTATCCTGATTTTGTTCTATTGTCCGATATGACAACGATATTGTTAATTTAGTGTATAATCATCTACCACGTTCTCTGATGAGTGTTGTAAAATGACTCTAAGACCTCATAGATGGTACCTCTCCAACGAATGTTCTATGTATCCTCAATGTTACTATGTGCCGCACATACACGTGAAACTCTTCTCTGCCTATACGCTTCGGCTTTTGGCACACCTCTACCCTCCGACGCTCCGAGCATCTCCTCTAGTCGCACCTCACTATTGCGGTGATATATTCCTCTGACGTTCGCCGACCCGTCGGCCAACACGTCTGTACCACATTGTCGGATCTAGTGTTTAGGGTAACTTTGGTCTACCATTGTTCTCTCCTAGGTTGAGTGTTTTTAGGAACGAGGATGAGGATTTTCTTTTCTTCTCGGAGGAGGTGTTTTAGACCTTATTGTGGGTTTAGTAAATCCGACTCGGGTTTAATGAAGTTTATGTTAAAATGTATTTTTACTCTCATCACTTGCATAAGGGATTTTGGTGTTGTTTATAAGTATAATTTTTGGTCTTTGATTTAGGTTGATTTCCATCGATTTTCTTTTTGACTCATACTTCTTGAGCTTTATAAATTTTATTGTTTGTTTCGTAGGTGATCCTTTGGGTAAATTAAACCCAAAAACCGGGTTTATCTCCGAAAGGTTTTTGAGAACTTATTATTTCTTAAGTGAAAGACTACTATATTAATTTGATTCGGCTAGATATTCTTTTCTAAGTTTCCCCATTTTCAAACTTAAGTTCATGACATAATTTTGCATCATTATAATTATTCCTTACTTTTTTAGCCTAGATTGTTTATCTTTTAATTCTAGTACTTCATTGTCTAATTATTTTAGCTGTTTTAGAGTTTTATTTTAGCCTGACTTTTAATCCTAGTTTGCCATAGTCTTCTATATTCATTATACTATGTCATTTTCGTCTAGTGAAGCTTGATTATCACTAAAATTTTCGGTTCCTGCGTTTCGAAAAGATATCCTCATTGGGAATCTTTAGCTATAAGGACACTATTCGTTTTAGTCTTCTCCTCTTCTTCATCGTCGCTATCACTCAATGCTACCTTCCTACGAACCGCCTTTGATTTTGCTTATTTAATTGTTTCGGCATTCTCGGATGAGATGTATTTGGATCTCCATACTTGAAACATTTCTTTTACTTGTCTTTACTCTTTGTTCATCTTTATTTCTTTGGAATGATATTCTTTCTTTTCTTCATATGGGTTGTTTTATGGATCGTCCTTTGTCTTTTGAAGAATTTCTTGAAGTTTCTTACGGCTATGGCGTATTCTTCATCTTCACTATGGAGGTTTGAACTATCTTCTCATAGACTTCACTTGCTAGCTTTCAATCTGGCAATCGATCTACTTTGTTATCTCTTTGTTTTGCATTTCGAAGTCTTTCTTGATTAATTTCTTTCATAGACTTCCAAATAAGTTCGTCAAGTGAAAGAGTTGTTAGATTCTTTGATTCTTTAATTGCCGTGCCCTTTTGCGCGCCATTTAGGATGCAATGCCCTAAGAAATTTTCTAACACAATTCTTGCTAGAAAAACCTTCATCAAGTTGCTTTTAGACTAGTAATATTAGTGTTAAATTTAGCAAAAAGCATATATCGATTGATTCCTCTTCCGGAATCTTGATTGTTATCATATTGGTGAACAAGAAGATCTATTTATTTGCTTTGACTTGATTATTACCTTGATGTGTAATTAAACAATAGCTATCAATTTCCTTTGCGGTTTGACATATAAAATTTCTTTCATATTCTTTACGGTGTAAAGCATTATAAATTATCATTTTGGCTTATTATTTTTTAGCATGTTTTTTTATAGGAATCATCATTTTGTTTGTGAAAAGATACAATTTCATCTTTAGTTTTTTGGGATTAAATTGAATGGGAGAAAAATCAACGTCGGTAATAAACATGCCAAAGATCTAGATTCGTTGACTTCACATAAGTTTCGAATCTATTTTCCTATAATAAAATTCCATTCCTTGCAAATAGGTGGGAGGTCTTTGCTAGATTGCCCTTCTAAATATTTTTCTGATTCCATAGATCGATTCAAGTTTTAAAATACAATTTATTTTAAAAATCTTGTTTAAACTGCTCTTGATACCAATTGTGGAAAACTAGAAGGGGGGGGTTGAAATTGTTTCCGCCCTTTTTAAATTTACAGTTTTATGTATGTTTGTAAAACTTAGATTCGACTTTTTTGTGAATTCAATGCTTGCACAATATGAACAATGTAAATATATTAAGTAAGACAAGAGATAAGAGTAAGAAACATCAAACCACAACGCGAGGATTTATAGTGGTTCGGTAACGAACACTCCTCTTTGGCCCTACTCCACGCCCGAGCCACCCAAACTCGAGAGTTTTCTATCACTATTGTCATTACAAACTCCCATTATGGCGGAGAAAACCGTAAGAGACGTTGGCTTATAATCATATTTAAGACACTAAGCTAAATGTCGAAGTTCTAGTTAGCTAGCCAATCTATCACACACAACTTCACGACTTTGCACGGACTTCACATACTTCATTGACTTTTCATACAACTTCACGACTTCTTTAGAACTTCACGACTTCTTCACAACTTCACGATTCTTCAACTTCACCCACATACTTATATCTCAACTACCTAACACTACTTGGTAGATTACAACGATCTAACTTATACTCTTACAAAGTAAAGATCTAGCTACTACACACAACTTACAAGATATACAATTGATTTACAAATATGTGATATGGATGCAACAAGATTGCTATGCACACTAAGGTGTAATACTTCTTCACTTGATGATGGAAGTATTCTTCTCTTGCACTTGAGGGATTAAGCTTGAATCACTTGGAAACAAAGCTTTATGATTAAATGATCAAAGGATTTAGAGAGATGTATGGGCTGTTTTAGAACAGAAAGAATGAGTGCAAAAGGTGAGAAAAATGTTGGGGAATAGTCCAGTATTTATAGGGAAAACTGGAGGAGCGGAGTCTATGGCCGGTCCCCTTAAATAGGGTGTCGGCCCCCTTATAATTAAGGGGGCCGCCCATGTATTTAAGGGGGCCGCCCATTTTCAGACGCTCCTCTTTTTGTCCTATTCAGGGGAGGTGTTTACTGGACCTTTTCTAGCCGTTTTAGGTTCGAAAATTTGAAATTCAAAATGTTTATTTTGAATAAAACATTTCTTTCAATTGTAGAAAATGTTTTGTAAGTTTATAAAAATGTTTACACCATTTTATAAAAGTTTGAGGTTGAATAAAATTTCCTTTGATCATAAAATGCATTAAGCATTTGTTTATTCATACCTTTAAGTGATGTAATTGTTGAAATGAGAATTTACTACTAAATACTTGTTTACGTTTAATTTTACGTTGAACGTTTTTATATTTTGTGATTATCAAAACGTAAAGATGTGTAAAAATATTATTAATGTTTTTAGGCATTATATTTTATCAACACCGCAGATAATGAATGGATTAGGAAATTCATCAAAAACACAGACTCAAACTTAAGGGCACTTAAAACTACAATAAAGAACCTGGAGGAAAAAAGCTTATAAATTAACCCAAACAGTCCTTACTAATACAGGTGAAAAACTCAAGGAAAGAACGACCATGGGTAAGGAAAACGTAAAGGAGCCGGTTCCTCGTAACTTCCCCGTTGTTCAAACTTATGTGCCACCCGCGTAATTTCTAGGCAGCCGTTATAGAACTCACAAAACTGTTTACGCGATTGGAATTCCTGAGGAAATTGTGGAGGATGAAGGGGACATAGGAAGGATGAAGGTGGACAGCGAATCACCGGTGTGATAATATGAGCCGAGGATGTAGAAAGGCTTAGGAAAATACTCATAACACTTCCATACACGCTTTTACCAAACCTTCTAACCAATAGTGCACCCATATACATGCCACTAGGACTGAGTCTGATACTAAGGCAAAAGTTGTAAGGGAAGAGGAACAAGATTATGAATTACTCTACAAGATCATGTACTTCACACCTTTAGACTCCCCAGACATTTCACGTATCACACCACCCGATGACGGATCATGTAGCACTCGGGCTACTAATCCTATTTTCAAAAAAGCATTTTGAACAGACTTCGGGGATGAGTTTGCTAATAACACCAGGGTTTCCAAAAAGATAGATAGTGTAACCCTATTAACGATTTAAATGAGAACTCTTAAAGACATGTGATTTTGAGACCTCATTATCAGAAATATTTAGAAATTACAACACCAAGTAAGCCAATCATCACACAAAACCAGTAAGACAAAAAGGGAAATGAAATCTCGTCAGCAATATGGTTTTAATTTATCATTTCCCTACCCAGTAGCAAATTTACACCCTCATGGTATTTACTGCTACTCTCACTCGTACTTGATTTCAAGTGAGGGGAGGAACACCCTATTACTTGGCAAATAAGAGTAGAGTCAAGCTAGAGACTCGAACAAAAATAAGCGCTTCATGGGGGGCACCCCATGCCTATCTTTTTATGTTTCATCCTGCATTTTAGTTGGTTTCATTGGTTTCTCACTTGAGTTTGTAGGTTCTCGCTATAAGGGATTGGAATTTAAGGTCTCATTGACTCGTTGTCATGTGGTAAAAAGGTTCTGTCTGGGCATAACCTCATTAGTTACGCAGTAACAGATTTATTTACGGCGTAGTCTCCCGTATAAGTTACGCCGTAACCTTTCTTGATTCAAAATTTAAAATTTTATAAACTACATGTTTACGGCGTAACCAATCCCATGGTTACGCCGTAAAACCTTTTCTGAAAAACTAAATTAAGTTTGAAACCTTTTCAAAAACCGTGTATAAGTAAATTAACTTTGTGGGTATGTTCCTTGGAAACCCTCACGAGACTTCACTCATCCGCTTGGGCCACCAAGTGGTTTAAAAGGATTGTTGCATATGCTAAATGCAACCGTGATTCCTACGAAAGTGAGTTAGACTTTAGTGTATATTATTCTTTGAACGTTTAATGCTTGTTGTTGTCTAGTGATTTTAGGGGAAAAGAGGTTGTTCTATAGACGCTTTGCAAGAAGTCATCTCTTGCAGTTATCACTCGAAGAAGAGAGCAACGCTCATGGGAGTTTTTTTAAATTCCACTCTTATTCCAATTTATTTCATTTACTTAAATGTACAATAGGGACATTGTACAAACCAAGTAGGGGAATGGGAGTAGAATTACCACTTAACCTATATTTGCCTTCGATTTTCTAGTTTTCTTTGAAAAATGGTGCCTATTTTAAATTTTTTGACATATTTTTCTTACTAAACTAGAATGAATCTTTGCCGAGTACACTATTATCTTTTAATTAAATTGGTGAGCTTAAGCCTAATATTCCATTTTCATATATTTTACATAAATCCACCAAATACATGAGAGTGCCGGTAGTATTGTAGACTTTAGAACTTGGCATGTACATCTTGTCAAGACCTAATTAGTTAGTTGGAATAGACGGTTTAAGAAGGCAGCATCTTAGGAAATCACCCAAAAAGCCTATATATGTGTGTGTTTATCGACTTGTCACACTGACTTGTCGACCTCCCCGTGTAAAACCCTTTGTTGCACTTAATGTTAGTGCAAGATACCCCTAAATCACCTTGTTAAGCCAATCCTTGTTTAAACCATATATGTTTCGTTACACCATTTCGCCTTAGCCTACCCTGTAGTCTTTATTTTTTGTGTTGAAATCTCGGGCTACTTAAGTCCATTATTTGGGGGAATGGGTACGAAAATTTTATGCAAGGAAGACCAATCATTAATGATCTATAAAGACCCACCTATATCATCACTTTTGATATTGTTCATCTCAAGTGGGGGGACGTATGTATTATATCAAACGTTGCAGGGGTAATAATAAAAAGATATAAACTCTTGTAGCATTTGTATATTTGAAAAATGATGGTGAAAATATAAGCCATCCATGTGCTAAAAATGTAAAGATGATGCAACTATAAGCCATCTTAATGATTATGAAAAATGGAGTTGGTAGCCCATTATTGAAGACTGAATTTTCGGACTTAGACTCTTGGACTTATGGATAGACAGTAGCTAGTTATGACAACCTTAGATTGCTTTAGACCATTTGTTTCGTGTTTTTATTTAACAACAATTATTGTGCATCATGTGTCTTATCCTACCCTATATCGTTCTACAACCCGACCATTGGTTTTGCTCGAATGAGGGATTTGATTGCAATCATATATGTCTTTTCTATCATTATGGATGTGTATATGTTATTTTGTCGCCCTTGTTGGTGTAACACTATTGGAAAAAGGACTGCAGGATGATTCACCCTTATATATGTTTGTCACCCATGTTGCCTTTGAGACTATTTAGACCCTAATCCTAGTTGGTGGAGACTTGTGTAATTTCTAAGCTTATGATAGAATACATACTATAACTGTGCAATTGAGTGATCACCCAGAAATGAAACACTTAGATTAGTAAAGAGAGTTGAGTGTTTTCGATCCCCTTTTTGTGAGGTGTTCGGCTTTGGTATTTTCTAGCATAAGTAACTTATAAATTCATTTCTCCAAGTTAAATTGAGGAAATCTTTTTATGAATTATTCTAAACGGTTCTACTTGAGGGCAAGTAGAAGTCAAGTGGGGGGATATTGATAACATCAAATAGGTAATACATTTTAATATCAAATTCCCTATGAAAATGCTTATAAATATGTTATAAATGTCTAAAAACGTTACTTAATTACTTATATTTAGTTTTCAGGGACCAAGTAAGCATTTTTGCAAAAGACGTAGGATTTGGACATGAAATGAGTCATCACACCTTTTACGGTGTAAAGCCTCTCCTACTTTACGCCGCAACATTCAAATTTACAAGGGATGATTTATCAGCATTACGACGTAACATAGGTGACAAGGTTACGCCGTAACATCATTTTAGCCTAGAAGATTGAAAGCCTAGGTAGCAAGGTTATGGCGTAACGTCTCATAAGTGTTACGCCGTAACAATTTTGAAGTCTATAAATAGAGCCCTCATTCGGCTCATTCATCATCACTCACTTCCACAACTCACTAGACAACCTAAAGGGGGTGAACCAAGCCCCCAAGGTCCAAAGCATTTCATCAGAAGTCCAAAGGAGAAGTCACTTTATTCATTTCTTGTATTTAATCGTTCATAACATTCACTGTAAGAACAATGATGATTCAATCCATGTCTAGGTTCATTAATACTTGCATTTCTGTTACCATGAGTGGCTAAGTAATCTAATTGCTGGCTTAACCATGTATTTACTATTGTTATGATTAATGTTTCCTGTTCAATTATGGTTCTGTTAGATATCCTTATAGCCTTTCATTGATCCATGTGTTTTGGTAGTATAGAGGGTGGCTTAGATCTTGTTAATCATGATATTAGACTTAACCTATTAAACCTGGGTTCTAGCGGGGTACTAGGGTAGCTTGACACCTATCCCTAGTGTAGGAATTGATCAAATTACCGTATTTTCCATATTAAATACTTAAAAAGCACAGAAACTCTTTCAATGGGGTTAATAATCGGTTTAGATTATAGATTGGTCTTAAGGGCAATTGGGGATTAACCACTACAAACTTAGATGCCCTGCTCGTGTGATCGTAGGGGAATGTGGGATCGCAGAGTAAGTATAGGACAGACCTTAAATGCCAATTCGGGTCCGTCGATATTAGAACCACTAATGGAACTTATAATTAAACATTGCACAGGAAAATATAATCATAGAATTAGTAATGAAATGGTTAGGTTAGCACGCTTTTCTCCCTGAATTCTTCTATCACTTTACTTTATCGCATTTACTTTCCTGTAGTTATTAAAATCAACTTTAAAAACATTTTCAAACGTGAGATAATCAAATTAAAACTAGTAAACCTTAGCTCTTGGGACGACCTCAGATTTACCAACTACTATACTATATACGACCAGCTTCTCTGCCCTTTAGTGCGTGTATCGATAGACGAGTTTTATAAATTTAAAACTTGGCTTATATTTATTTAAAACAATTTACGCCTCACCCAACCACCGGATCTCGTGAATCTTTGATACTTACGCATTACCATGCATTAGTGTATGGCAGTGATTATCATAAGTAAAGCAAATCTCTATAATCACCCCTTTGTCAGGCTTTGTGTTTTTGGCGTGTAAGGTTTTAGAAATGGTGTATCGCATGTGATGTTTGGAAGTGGGTTTGTTTTTTTAGATGTATATTATCTATGACTAAGTCTTCCTCATACTATAGCTTTTCCATCTTATAAAGCCTACTATATGTGTAACGTGTTTTTTTCATTTTGCCATCATTTCTTCCTAATATAGTATATTACCCAAGCATGTATGTATTTGATTCCATTATTAAAAGATTCTTCTCATTTATCTTTAGGCTATCAAAGAAATATCAGGTTGGCATGCTAATGTTTAAGTGAAGAGCATGGAAGATATCGATATGAAGGTTATATATGATGCTTGGAGGAGAATTTAGGTTGCCTAAACTGTCTGAATAAATAGGCCATCTTCATGTGCTTTTCACATAGTGTTGCAAGTTGTCTAAGATTGAACCATTGGATGAGAAGGCTTTGAAGGTGCATAAGAAAGGTAAAAAAATAATATTACAAGCCTTCTTAACAAGGAGCGTGCAGAATACAGGAAGTGAAAGTATCATTGTGATATGGGAAAACCAAGGTGGTCTATTTGGTGAAGTAGTCGATTGCCTAAGATGTCATTTCAAGAGGTGATTTGAAAAAATCATTTGCTCCGGGTTTAGCAGAACAATGAAAGTCCTTATTTCTCTTCATTAATTTAGAAACATCTATGTCTCCTGGAAATCTTCTCGGTGAGCATAGCTATGCATATTTTTCATACACGATATCAAGGAACGTAGCAGTGTTGTTATTTTTGTAGGCGCAAGAGAAGACAAAAACAATTTGCATCTCTTTTATGAGACCCGCGGTGCATCATTAGTGTAGCCTCTTAAGGCAATTTGAACCAAACAATGGAGAAAGTGTTTGAAGTACTCGAGAATTGTGTTTACTATGGTATCACATTTAAAAGAAATATCATGGATGTGTTTATTTGGAGCGATGTTTCTTGAAAGAGTTTATCGATTATTAATGCAGGTTTCCTCTTGCTACAATACCCAAAATAAAAATTCTTTAGGCTAAAATTAGCTCGGTTGCAGCTTTCCTTTTTTATTTTCTTCAATGTTTAGTTTTTTAAGTTTTGGTAAGTGTATTTGTGTTTATAAAATGAGTCGGCAAATTTTGTATTTCTTAAACTGTTTGTGGTTAGTGTTAAAGTTATTTAAAAATTATAAATTCGAATGAAGATTTACATTTGAAAAAAATTAATAGATATTAAGCTTCGTAGCAACACATGGCCGCCTAATCCTCGTTAAAACTATAGTGGATGTAAAATTAGTGATGTTATTTTTATTGGACTATCTATAAACAAGTTAGACAATATGTAACTATAGGCTACACGTAGCCTTTACTATGAACTAACCCTTAAACGTATTATACAATTCATAATACTCTTGTTTAAAGATTTAACTTAGAAAATTAGACAATTATGTAAAATATAAAATATTTAAGGGACATAGTATAATAACTAAAGATAATCATCTTTCTCCTTTGTCACATTATTTATATCAACACCACTGCGACCTACGTATATCTCATTATTTATGATATTACTTGAAACTTATCAAATGTGTTTGGTAAACTAATTAATTTTAAGATGCTTTACACATTATTCTCAATCATACGCTCGAAATCAAATTACATCAGCCTATATGTCTAAAGGCATGGTGCCGCTAAAACAATTTGGGCTCTGTGTTGTCGATCATCTCGCACATGCCGATATTTGGCCCTGTTTATATATATAAGACCATTTAAAAAGTTAGTGTTCAAATTTTAATATGTTAAACTAAGGGCATGGAGTGTGGCCATGCGAGGTTGGTGAAACAAGGTGGTCGATCATGTGAGAAACATAAAGGGAAGTGGGATGCTATGGGTTTGAAGCTCGAACAAGCTATGTATGTGTGTGTCACGATCTAAAAATTATATTGGACTGGACCAAAAACCAATTTGGCATGAAACACCAAACTGAATGTTTGGTCCAGATCCGGGTCGGTTCGTTCCGGACCAGTTCATTAGTCAAACAAAGTATAATGCCTGGTTTTGCGTGGGGGTGGAAACAAGCCAAGCCTTTGCCTGCCAAAGCTCGAGCTTGGATCGTTTATATATATAAACCTCGAGCTCGTTTTGAGCCTCGTATTTTAAGCTTGAGCTCGACTCGTGTAAATTTTCACAAGCTCGAGCTTGACTAATCTGTATGACTTGTTTGAGGAAATAGAGCTCAAATGAAACTTCCCTCATTAATCATATTAAGCTTGAGGTTGTTTATTTTTTAAGCTCATTTATACATAGTTAAACGTATAGACAATATATGTACATATATATTTATAGGGCTCGTGTGGAAACTAGAAAGAGGGGGGGGGATTGAATAGTTTACAGGTCAAGTTTACGTTTTAAAAGTTTAC
>BQNB010070223.1:0-33203 GCA_026074375.1 Tanacetum coccineum
TAGCTGATCTTCTAACCAAGGCATTTGATGTAAGTCGATTTCAGTTCTTGGTTGTTTCTATTGGCATGGTAAACCCATAAGCGGCATTGGTTTAAGGGAGCCGTGGATGACCGAGGTGCAAAAACTCACATAGCTATGACCTCTCATCATGGAATAAACCCAACATCACAAAGCATACTCTTCCACAAGCTACCTTACACCATGGCAAATCAAACTTGTTCCAAGAAACCCCTAAAACCTTACACACCACCTTTCTACCCATCAAGATTCAATCATCATCAAGCATACAAATACTAACCGTACCAACAAGTGGTCAGTACATGATCAAGAATAAGAAGATTGCTCAAGAATTCCTTTGTGAAGCATTTTGAAGACATGAGATTATGTAGACCATCTAAAGTGTACTTTCAGGTGATGGAGTCTACCTCTGTTTTAATGTTGTAAGGATATATAAATCCTTGATTTAAGAAGGATTAGAGAGTCACTGATAAGAGTTACTAATGGTACTGAAGCACTACTGATACTTACATTGTTCATTCTTTGTTTGGACAAAGTTAGTACCGACCATGTTAAGTTAGTACCGCTAGACAAAGTTTGTACCGCTTAAGAGTCGATTGGAGAATAATACCGTCAAGGGTACAAAGTGCAAATTGGAACGTTTTCTTTGAAATTAGGTCACCAAAACCTATAAGAATCCATTTCAACCGATATTCTTGATTTACAAGCCCTAATTTCTCGTACCGACGATCACTCTCTTTGAAGCAATATGGCTGCTCTTGAGTCCTGTCCTAAGCACAACATGATCGCCTATTTGGAAAAGACTGAAGGAAATATTGAGTTCCATGAAGTGATTAATTTTCTTCAACGAAGTTATATTTCTCATGCGCTCACTGTAAGTCCTGTTGTTTCAACCACAATTGTTGAACAGTTTTGGACGTCTGCTAAATTCCAAAACAATCAACAGTGAGAGGCACATAACTGCCAAAGTAGCTGGCAAGTTAGTGTCTATCACTGAAGCATCTATCCGTACTGATCTTCTTTTTGATGATGCTGATGGGATAGACACACTTCCAAATCAAGCTATCTTTGATGCTATTCAACTTATGGGATATGAAGGGGATTTAACTGTGTTAACATTTAATAAAGCTTTGTTTTCACCCCAATGGAGGTTTTTATTTCACACAATTAATCATTGTTTAAGCTCCAAAAGTACCTCTTGGGATCAAATTCCTACAAATATTGCCACTGCTGTAATCTGTTTAACAACTAATCAAAAGTATAATTTTTCTAAATTGATTTTTGATGGTATGATTAGACATTTAGAGGCTAAGAAGAAGTTTGTTATGTATCCTCGTTTTATTTCTATATTTTTAGCTAAACAATTAGTTAATGTAACTGTACCTTTAGATCACTTTCCTGTAAATAGTTTAACTAGTAAAGTTTTTTCTTTTATGGTTAAAAAGGGCAAACATTTTTCAGGCAAAATTACACCTTTGTTTGATAATATGTTGGTCCAACCAACTCAGAAAGAGGGTACTTCTTCAGAAAGACTATCTGAAGCACACCCAACACCCTCTCCTGAACCCACTAGTGAAGCCCCAAATGAGTCAATGAATGACTCATCTTCTGCTCAATCTAGTGAGGTACCATTTGAGCAACAACCTGACCTTTCACCAAGTCCTTCACCCAGACCTTCACCAAACCCTTCCCCCACTCCTAATATTCCTGATTCAATTCCAGAACATACTGGTGAGAATCTTGGAGATCATTCATTCAATGATACATCCCTTTCAGGGAATGAGGATGCAATGACTCTCCAAAATGTCTATGATCTTTGTATCTCTTTGTGTAAACAGGTTTCAGATCAAGCCAAGGAAATTAAACTCTTAAAGGCTAAGATCACAAAGCTCAAAAGGAAAGCTAATCCTGTCATCAAACACTTCAAAGCATATCAGAAGAGAATATCAAAGGAACAAAGACATCAAAGGAAACATCTCTCAAAGAAGAAGAAGGTGCAAATAAAGTCTGTATCCAAACAAGGGAGGAAGAATGCAAAAGGAGATGGTAAAGCAAAAGAAAATGCTCAAAGTAAAGGGAGGACAAAAGAAATGATGGATGAAGACAAAGATACTGATGAAGTTGGACTTAGTACTGAAGATGAAGTTAGTACTGCTAAGAAAGGAGTTAGTACCGAATTTGAAAAAGTTAGTACCGACAGACCAAAACTTAGTACTGACGATCTCAAAGTTAGTACTGATGAACAAATGGAAAGTAATGATGATCAAGTTGATGCTTCTGAAGAGATCTTTGAAGGTACTGAAGACCAAAGGGAAGGTATTGAAGAGAAAGTTGAAAGTACCGCTGACAAAAAAGTAAGTACTGAAGAGCAATCTAAGGAAGAAATTGCTTCTCAAGCTTCTCAAACATCCTCTCTGACACCCACATCTGTGATATTTGGTGATGATGAAACAATTGCTACACTTCTCATCAACATGAGTAAAGCCAAAGCCATTTCCAAAGAAAAAGAGAAAGGTGTAGAACTGAAGGATGTTGAAGATACTGATAGACCTAAAACTACTTCTACAAGATCAACACTCACTTTAAAGCCTCTTCCAAAAATTGATCCTAAAGACAAAGGGAAGAAGAAGATTGAAGAGGAGGATGAAACTGAAAGTGAAGATGATGATATTCCACAAGTTGTGAAGAAATTCAAACAGCTTGAGAATGATGAAGAGTTAGCTAGGAAAGTCCAAGAAGAATGGGAAGCTGAAGAGGAGAAAAACAAAATTGCTGAAGAAGAAGCAGCTAATGAAGCTCTCATTAAAAACTTTGATGATGTAAAAGCAAGAATTGAGGCAGACAGAATTCTAGCTGAGAAGCTTCAAGAGCAAGAAAGAGAGCAGTTTACAATAGAAGAAAGAGCTAAATTCCTTCATGATACAATTGCTGCTCAAAGAAAGTTCCTTGCTCAACAAAGATCACAAGCTATAAGGAATAAACCTCCAACCAAGAATCAACTCAGAAATCAAATGATAACCTACTTAAAGCATGTGGGAAACTTCAAACATGCAAATTTGAAAAGCAGGAAGTTTGAAGACATACAAGCTTTGTATGAAAACATTAAGAGGTTTAATGAACATTTCATTTCCACTGGGTCTGCTAAAGATGAAAGGCTTATCAAAAGATGAATGAGAAAAGAGGTGGTTTATCTAAATCCTGGAAGTGATCTAGGAAGACACAATGAGGATGTCAAGGATGAGGATAAAGATGAAGAAAGTTACTAGAAAAGAAAGCTAGGTACTAGAAAGAAGATGAAGTCAAGAAAAAGGAGATATATTCAACACACTTCAGAGGATGATACTGACAAAGAAAATGATGAGCTGAGATTGTGTTTGAAAAATAGTCAAGATGTAAAGAAAAAAGAAGTGGTTTATAGATTCTTGACAGAATATATCCAATCATTGACTGGAAGACAGTAGTGTCTTGGAAACAAAACCACAACCCGAATGTGTAAATCTATTGAATGAATTCAATTTGAATGTGGTATACAGAGTAATGGACAGAAAAAAGACAATTTAGTGTTTTAACATCTGTATTGTACATATTTGATTAGAGAAGATCTAAATGCTGTTATTCAACTTGGTAATGAATAAATACAGATCAGGGATGCCTGAGGTTTTGAAAGAGTGCTTTGGGGAGGATTTGATGGTTTTGTTCAATCAGGTGAAAAAAGATGAATTTGGAGCTCACAATCTATCGAATGGAATGTAATCAGTTGGAAGTTGCACTGTTCTTACAGGAGTAAACACTTGATGACTAATGAAAGGGAGTAGTCATACATATTGCTAACAGAGAAGAAGTATCCTTTAATGAAGGAATAACTGTGCAAAATGCTTAAATTAAGATTAGAGTTGGAAGAAGAAAGTACAATGGCATTGGAATTGATAAGATTTATCAAGAAGGTACTTGCTGACTTAGAATCTAAAGAACAAGACTGATGGAAGTGAGAAGGGATTGAGTGTTGGCTAACCACCACACAACAAATGGTTATTAATTCACCATGCTTAACAGGCAAAAGAATTGGCTAGTCCACAAGCAAACGGCTTGGGGTAAAGACTTCTCAAATCCCGTTGAGTTTACATTACAAAAATTGTAAGGTAATCAACTCACCTTGCTTCTTGGTGAAGAGTTGGCTAGTCCGAGATCAAACAGTTCTTGGTAAAGACTAATCAAATCTGTTGATAGCTGATAGTTTGCTAAAAACTATATGGTTTATCAATGCACCATGTTATTACAATGAAGCATTGGCTAGTCCAAACTCAAACGGTATTTGGTAAAGACTAATCAAATCCGTTGATGGTTGACAGTTTACCAAAAACTGTATGGTATTTAACTTCCATTTTTTAGATGAAGAGTTATCTATCCCAGTGCAAACGGGGCTACTGGTAATAGGAACATCAAATCCGTTAATGGCTGGTAGTTTGCCAAAAACTATAAATCCAACTTAGTTGGTTTGCAGGATAAAGATGTTGCTTTGTAGCTGAAAAGATGTTGCTGAAATTGCTGAAAAGTCAAAGTTGCTGCTAAAGAGGGATAGAGAGTACAAGATTAAGAAAAGATAAAGAATGTTTGGATACATCCTCTGTGAAGCTTAAAGGATTGAAGAAACATGAAGTTAAAATAGTTTAACATTCATGTTTAAGGGAGGATTGTTAGGATTAATGTTTTTTAACTTAGTACCGACAGTACAAATAGTTAGTTACCGACAGTTTTACTTAGTACCGACGTAACAAAGTGGTAGTTTGTTGGTTAGTTTAGTTACCGTTTAGTAGTAAAATAGTTAGTAACCGTATGAGAAGATATTTAAAAAGATATTTGTGAGAGATTTGTAGAAAGTCATGTAAGTTTTAGGGTTTTCCTTGGTCTATTAAAGGATTAACTATGTCATAGTTAGAACATATATGAAATAGACAATTACAAATCACACATCATATCATAGTTAGCAATCTGTAACTCTCAAGAACATTTTAACAAAGTTGTTATTCAGTTAATCATTATTCTTCTTAGTACTTGTGTTAAGATTCCGCATTAACATATTGTATTCAAGTCATTGTTTCTACATAGTCAGTTGTATTTATACATCTTGGCTATCATCCTTTATAGGCTGCAAAGATCCATTCAGTTTAAGGAACCACACGCCGTATTGACAGAACTAACAATAATGTTTTAAAGTGCATAAAAAGTAAAGACTGATAATGTCAAGACAATCAATACGCCGTATGGTATGGAGCGGATACGCTGTATTGATGTCCGGGAAGACAGACTCAATAATATTAAATAACAATCCGGGTTGTCTCCTAGGAAGCACTTTTGTTTACAGTGAAGTCTTTAAGTTAGACTTTTCTTCAGCTTCCACTTTACTCAGCTCTAGTTACCATCCATCCTTCGTCCATCATGCGAAAGATTTCCTGGTATGCTCGGCATGCATCATCGCTTGTTCTCGCCAAATCGTCGTATTCATCTTCTTTAACAGCAACATACTCTTCGTCTTGTCCGAATAAATACTTGATCATCTTGAATCTCCTTATATTTCATACCGGTAGTTTGTGAGCTTCACATAACTCTTGTCTTTCATCATGAGTTTCATTCTCTATTTCATTGTGATCGTGGTAGGTAATCTCATGGCTTTCCCATCTTCTCCAACCATCATTGCTTGATTCGTCTCACCGATTGAGCCTTCCATGATAGCTTTATTCCTTAAAGCTTCATCTTTTAGTTCGCTATCTTCTAAAGCCTCGTACCATTCAAGGTCTTGGTAATGGAGCGACTTTCCAACTATGTAAGCTCCAGGTAAGCTTCCTCCATTACAATAACCATCCTCTGTCCAACTACAGGTTGGCCATTTCGAACATCCAGTCTTATAATGAAAAGGTTTGCAATCGTGTTTGACTGGTTTTGGCTCCTTCCATATTCCATTATCGAGCCATGGTGATGTGTCGTCGTGTGGTGTATAATAAGTGATTATCAAGTTTTACATTTATATTTAGCCGACAAACCTGAAGACAACACTTTAACGGGCTGTGTACCCGGTCAAGATGTAGCTTCGCGATAAGTAGAGTGTCGAACACTAAGAGCGAGAGTAACCTAATATTCTATCAGTATTTTAATCTATCTAGATTAGTCTAATTACTTGTTAAACCTATGATATACATATTTACTAGTGGTAAATGGGAGGTTTTCAGCTTGAGAGACTGACACAAGTTTGGTGGTGACAAAGATTAATTCTAAACACAATAAACACTAAAGAAAATAATCACAAGATAAAGAAGCGGTACAAGCCAAATAATAGAAAACTGTATTAACCATGTTCAATCCGATTAAATGTTGATTTGTTTGTTTAGTTTGAAAGGTACTTATCTCGAGGCGGCATATCATCTTAAGATTAGGCGGTCTCTTATCCTAAGACCTAGATACCAACATACATGTCACGATTAAGATCACGCCATAAAGCATACAATAGTCTAATTATAAATCTATCATAGGGGAATTAAAGCAGTGTGGTCATGATTAATACCCTAGCCCATCAGGACTTTACCCACTCATTGCTTGATGTTGTTTTATACACCGGTAGTCCACCACCAAATCAATACAATTGATTAAGACCCAATATGGTTGAACAAATATCGGGTCACCTGGTCGGTCCAACTAAGCCTTAATCAAAGGGTAAGGACAGGTGGTCCATTTGTGGATACTATTGGTCCGGGCATTCAAAACACAACATGGTGAAGAGCCTATCCAACATCTAAAATTATTTGGTTAGTCTCCACTAGACCCGTTTGAATGATAGGTCGCATGTACAGCACATAATACTAGTATATGGCGATACAACATAAATTGAAACAAAAATGATAAACTTAAGCAAGCGGATTAAAACAAACCCAACATTTTAATCTTCATTAACATGGCTAATACCCAAAGGTATTAGCCCACAATCATTGTTATTTTACAAAACGTGATTCAACACTTAGAAATCAAGGATTAGAAAGGAGTAATAATTACATGATGTCTTCTATGGAATTATGGTTGGTGCTTGACCTAGGCTGCTTCTAATATCTTGGAAAATTCGACTTCAGAGTGTATGGTATAGAGAATGTAATTTTTGCACACCAAAACTCGTTTTTGAGCCTCGTATTTATAGTGTCTAAAAATAGTCTGGATACGCCGTATAGAGAGAGGTGAATACAGCGTATAGGGTTAATTTCCTTGGAGTTCGCGATAAGATCAAATCAATCAAGATTAATTGCCATCAATCACATTTACTTCGTATCTTTGACTGATGACCAGCTGTGCATACGGCGTATAGAGTGATACGCCGAATCGGGTATTGATTATTACGCGTATTCTTGTGATGAGCTGGTGCTGATACGCCGTATCTTCATTGCTAGATACGACGTATTGTAGCAGATAACAATTTTTTTTCAAATGTCTTTGTTTTAGTTCTAGAATTGCGCCTTTTAGCTTCGTCTTCACAAGTTACTCCATAATTACTTCAATCATAAATTTAAGCAGTTAAGTACCAATATCTTGCAATAATTATATAAAAGTGGGTAAAATGTATGGGATAAATGACGATAAAATGTGACGTTATTTGATGATATCAAATATCCCCCAATTGAATCCTATTTGTCCTCAAGTAGACTTTAGAAAGGTTTTTGAAAATGTATCCTTACCAAGGTTAAGGATTTTTCCGTTAAGTACATTATTTTGAAAATGTATCCCAACCGAGGTTAAGGATTTTTCCTGTTAAGCACTTTTTTCGTTCTAACCACCTGTACAAAACCAAGCACCTCACAAAAATGGGAATGAAAACACTTAGATCACTCAACTAATCTAGGGTGCAACATTTAAGTAGTACGCTCATTTGCTCGGTCGTGATTAGCTTCGTATCATAGGCTTGGCAAGGATTCTCCACCTCTAGAGCTAAGGAGTAACAAGTCAAAAGGTAAATTGGGTATTTATGAATAGGCTCGGGTTTAATCATTCTTTTTAGGATGAAGAATTATATAGGGTAAGCTTCTAGTTTTCACCAAAAGTCGTACATGCATACATGGCCGTAACGAAAGAATAGACATGCATGACCCAATCCAACCTCGTTCGAGTAAAACCCAAGGTATTGCTAGGAATGGGAAGTAAAATGGTTGTTAAATAAAATACAAAACAAAAAAATTAAAGCCAACAAATATGGTGCGGTTGCTAGTAACTTTCCCTTGACCGTTCCATGACAAAGACTTTAACATATGAACAAACGCCTCGATCATAGAAATGACAAAGACAACCTAAGTTGGCGTTCCCATAACGGCCAACTCCCCTTACATCCCGAACTTTACATACTTTACAAGATAAGTGGTGATATCGGCCACTTTTTACAATACTTTACATCGTTGATTTTTTGTACGTATCAACGAATAATTGATCCTTTCAAATAATATCTTCGGTATAGGCTCAATGAACCGACTATCTTTTTTTTCAACTATTTTTTTTTGCTTGTCAATAATACGTCATTAATCTCAGTGTAATTCGCCGTCTTCACTATCATCATTTGTCCGGCAAATTGTTCCTTTTGAACTTTTCTTCTTCGGACATACTTCATAATTGCGAAAGTAGCAAAAATACACGAGCTACAAACATCCCCATTGCATTGTGCAATTTTCCCGACCATTACAAATATAGAGAAATTTCACTTTGACGCAGGAATTACAAAACTTTACACGAAAGCAACTAGCAACATTGATTAAAATAGGCTTTAATCTACACGGTAGGCTAAGGTGTAAAGGTGAAACGAAACAATTTTTAATTGGTGTGGAAAAAGAAAGGAATGGCTCAGCAGGTTATTCTAGGGGTATCTTACTCTAAAAGTGAGAGTAAGCAAAGGGTTACACGGGGGTTAACTAACCAGTGTAGTTAGTTAATTTTACGACATGTAGGCTTTTTGGTTTAATCCTAGAAATCTACCAGTTAAGCATGTTACTCCATCTAAATCCATAGTACTCATTATTGAGGTCTCGAGTGATATACCAGGCCAAGTTCTAAAGTCCACTACATCACCGGCACACTCATATTTTTGTGGAATTTTAGTAAGCAATTGGAAACGGATAGGCTTAATTCTCACAAATAGACATTAAGGGTTATAGTGCGCTAGGTAATGTAACTAGTGATTTTTCACAAAAAGTATGCTAATTTTTTTTAATTTGATCCATAGTTTAAGGAGCTTAATATATGAAAATAAGGAACAAGTACGGTTCTAAGTCTCCATCCCCTCAACTTCAATAATACAACGTCCTCGTTGTAAAATATTTAAATAATATGGGAAAAAGAATTAGAACGAGGAAACTCCCCTGATAGTTTTGCTCCGACTGGGTTTTCTCCCATTTTTGAGTTTTCTATTGAGCAAAAGTGTGAGAAGAGGGCTTCAGATTGCCCATGAGAGTTCAACACGTGGTTTTTTCAAAATTATACCATTAAGTTGATTTCGTTTTTAGCAAGGTCCTGCTTGAAAGTTTAGAAGACGTTAGTGCAATTTGTACTTCCGCTATCCATAAACAGGGCAAACAATTAAACACACAACTGTACAGGTTACAATACGCCGTATCCTAAACCCAAAGATACGCCGTATGTAAACCTATGAAAATAATTAAATGCTGGAAATTAAACACTGGAATTTAAAAATACTGATAACGTCCAGACATACATACCTCGTATCCTAAGGGGTTCGATACGTCGTATGTAATGTCTGGGAAGCCCAGAACTCACAATAATAAAATACAAAACAATTAATGTGACAAACAATTTTAAATGATCGGGTTGTCTCTCGGGAAGCACTTTTGTTTTAGCTGGTCGTTAAGTTCGACCTTTTTCCATTTTGTTATTTCATTTGGTCCGTGTTACCTCCCATTCGTGATCTTTTCTGTTGAAGAGTTCGTGGTAGATACAGTAACGAATTCTTCATCATTGCCTATCGAATGTCGTATGACTGTGAATCAGTTCTGAACAGCTCATCGGGGTTGTCGATGTCGCGGCGAGCGGGGATTGGTATCGGAGAATATTCCATATCAATAACTTCGTAGATGTCTTTTGCTTCCTGTGCGTCTAAATAGGGTTTGTAAAATGTATCCGAACATGTCTTTTTGGTGTTTTCCTCGCATGGTTCTTTGTATTCGTCGAGGTCGCCAATCGTTCCTTTAGTACGCTCATTCACATAAAATTCCCATAGCCTATTTTTGGTATTTTTGTCAATCTCCCAATAGCTGTCAAACTTTGATGCCAGCTAATGTATAAATTCGAAGTAATCAGTTTCGTTGTCCAGGTTATCAGGGATTTTGTTCTTGCAAGTATAGGACAATGGGTAATATTTATGAAAAAATTTATCGCTCAGTTCACTCCAAGTGATAGTTGTTCCAATTATTTCATCGTTCCACCATTTCGCGGCATCTCCACGGAGAGATTTTGAGAAGACGTGTAATCGTAGTATATTTTTTTCACATTAGGCATCTTAATCCATTCAGTAAATTCGAGCACCTTTGTAATGTGGTCGGTAATGTCTCCTCTGTCCATGCCATTGCAGGCGTTGTCCTGTAATATTTTCAAAAATTCATCACCGATTTCTAGTTTGGAATTTATGATCATCGGTGAGTTAGTATGCTCTCCATTCCCATTCTTTGTGTCATTGAAGTTTGCCATCACCCTGACTTGTAACCAGCAATCACCACTTTTTAAAAAATGGAGGAAAATGTTACTAGGATATAGAAATTTAGACGCGATATTTTTTAAACTGTTATTGTATCGGCTGACAGATATGCCGTATTCTATTGATCAGAATACGTCATATGTGTCTGTTGAATGCCAGTACACCGTATTGAGTTCACAGAATACGCCGTATTATTTGGGGAACAGATACGCCATTTAGACTGTAAAAACAATACGCTGTCCTGAGCAGAAGGTTAGATACGCCGCATCCAACTAGTGGATACGCCGTATCAGGTGATCAGTCAGAACAGAATACTATTTAAACACACAATTAAATGCAATAAATTAAACACACAATTAATTTAAACAATTAGCAATCAGAATTAAATAATTTTACACTAAACAAGTTAATGGTTAGAAACACTAATAAGAATAAAGATTAACTAATCACTCCCCGGCAGCGGCGCCAAAAACTTGATGTGTCGTCGTGTGGTGTATAATAAGTGATTATCAAGTTTTACATTTATATTTAGCCGACAAACCTAAAGACAACACTTTAACGGGCAGTGTACCCGGTCAAGATGTAGCTTCGCGGTAAGTAGGGTGTCGAACACTAAGAGCGAGAGTAACCTAATATTCTATCAGTATTTTTATCTATCTAGATTAGTCTAATTACTTGTTAAACCTATGCTATACATATTTACTAGTGGTAAATGGGGGGTTTCCAGCCTGAGAGACTGGCACAGGTTTGGTGGTGACAAAGATTAATTCTAAACACAATAAACACTAAAGCAAATAATCACAAAATAAAGAAGCGGTACAAGCCAAATAATAAAAAATTGTATTAACCATTTTAAATCCGATTAAATGTTGATTTGTTTGTTTAGTGCAATGGCTACTTATCTCGAGGCGGCATATCATTCTTAAGACTTAGGCGGTTCTTCATCCTAAGACCTAGATACGAACAATCCTGTCACGATTAACGCATCCGCATAAAGCATCCAATAGTCTAATTATAATCTATCATGAGGAATTAAAGCAGTGGTGATCCTATTAATACCCTAGACCATCAGGACTTTACCCACTTATTGCTTGATGTTGTTTTATACACCGATAGTCCACTACCAAAATCAATACCAATTAATTAAGAATAATACAGGTTGAACAATTATCGGGTTACCTCCCAGTCCAACTAAGCTCATAATCAAAGGGTAAGGACAAGGTGTCATTTGTAATCCTATTGGTCCGGGCATACAAAACACAACATGGAGAGCTATCCCGACATCTAGATTACTGGTTAAGTCTCACTAGACCCAGTTGAATGATAGGTCACATGTACAAGCACATAAACAAGTATAAGGCGATAAACATAATTAAACAACAACAATAAATTAAGCAAGCCAGATTAAAACAAACTAAACATTATAATCTTAACAATCATTGTTATTTTACAAACGTGATCAAACAATTAGAAATCGAATGATTAAGAAAGTAAGAATTACACGATGTCTTCTATGGAATTATGGTTGGTGCTTGACCTAGGCTGCTTCTAATATCTTGGAAAATTCGACTTCAGAGTGTATGGTATAGAGAATGTAATTTTTGCACACCGAAACTCGTTTTTGAGTCTCATATTTATAGTGTCTGAAATTAGCCTGGATACGCCGTATAGAGAGAGGTGAATACGGCGTATAGGGTTAATTTCCTTGGAGTTCGCGATAAGATCAAATCAATCAAGATTAATTGCCATCAATCACATTAACTTCGTATCTTTGACTGATGACTAGCTGTGCATACGGCGTAGAGGTGAAGAGTGATACGCCGGATCGGGAATTGATTATTACGCGTATTCTTGTGATGAGTTGGCGCTGATACGCCGTATCTTCATTGCTGGATACGGCGTATAGTAGCAGATAACAGTTTTCTTCGAATGTCTTCGTTTTAGTTCTAGAATTGTGCCTTTTAGCTTCATCTTCACAAGTTACTCCATAATTACTACAATCATAAACTTTAAGCAATTAAGTGCCAATATCTTGCAATAATTATATAAAAGTGGGTAAAATGTATGGGATAAATGATGGTAAAATGTGACGTTATTTGATTATATCACATGGCTTATCATATACCCATGGTACACTCTTGTTCCATTCATAGATCCAGTCGTCTCTTTAATCTTCATAGGTTTTAAACCCCATAATATCCATTGTAAGTAAGTCCGGATCTACTTTGAGAAGGTAGTTAAATTCATTGAATGCCAAACAGAGAGGTGTCTCGTAGTAAAAAACGTTAGTTTCTATCTTAAAGATTTCGGAAGTTTCTTCCTCCTTGTCACTCCAGTGCTCTTCAAGATCAAAAGATTCATTATCAGATACCTCAATTTCATCACCACCCATTTTCTAATAATCCCATAAAGCTCCTTTGGTGAATATATCCATCGTTTTATATTGTTTCCGAACCTTGAGTAGCCCAACCAGCTTCGAATTTTGATGTGCTGAGTCCAATTTTATACAAGTGTTTATTCCCTTGATCGAGAAGGGCGGGTAGTAATTTTCACAAAAAATTTAGCAGTTTAAGTCGACCAACAAGTGATTGATTCTTTGGTTTTATCAAACATGCCCGTGCACCTCCAGCAATGAGATTGGAAAACATAATTATTCAGTTGTAATCATGATCTACATTGGGTAATTTGATTGGGTCAATAATTTTTAGTAGTATTTAATATGCTTAACTGCGTCCTTTCCTATTTTGTTCCGACTAAAAAAGAGCAATGTTAATGCAGATCATCTAAGAATTTTCCTTTCAGTTCATAAGCATTTTTCCCGTTAACTGTAATACTTGTAATCCCGAAATAGTAATCTGCTTTGTCATTAGGCGCAAATGTTTCCATACTTGACTTCTTTACCTTTTCCACCATCACTTCTTCAATCGACTAGCTCTGATATGTCCTGTGACACAGGTAAAAATATCAGCAGGATTTTTTCTAAAGAAGGATTAAAAATTAAGCACAGAAATCAAATATGAAAACTAAGATTCTGATTCTGTTTCAGTTGATCGATACGCCGTATTCAATAGAAGTGAATACGTCGTATTAATCAGTTGAATGAATACGCTGTATTGGACAGAAAGTTGGATACGTCGTATCCAAAGGAAGTGGATACGCTGTATCGAGTTAGCGACCAGAACAGTGTATTAGCAAAACAATTAAATTAAACACACAAATATATAAGCAAACAATTAAACTAACAAATATATAAAAATACACAGAATATACAAGAATATACACTAATCTAATTAACACTACTCCTAAGGGTTAGATCTAATGTTAAAAACCAAAATATAAAATAAAAATCAAGATTAATTTTCACTCCCCGGCAACGACGCCAAAAACTTGATGTGTCGTTGTGTGGTATATATTTTTATGAATCAAGTTTTAAATTTATATTTTGCCAACTTAACCAAAAACAACACTTTAATGGGTAGTGTACCCGGTCGGTGGTAGATTCGTGGTAAGTAGGGTGTCGAGGACTTGAAGCGAGGTTAAATCTCTCAATTTATTAATATTTTGGTTATCTAATCTAAGTTAATTCGAATCTAAGTCAAATCTATGCTAATCCTATGTTAGTTCTAATCCTAATTCTAATAGGTAAAAGGGGGGTTTCAGCCTGAGAGACTGGCATGGGTTTGGTTGGTGACTACAATCAATTCAAGACACTTTAACCCACACAAGCAAATTAACAAAAGATAAAAGAGCGGTCTAGCCTTATGATAGAAAACTGTATTAGCCATCATTAATCCGATTAGAAGTTGGTTTGTTTATTCAGTGCAATGATTACTTATCTCGAAGAGGAATATCATTCTTAGACTTAGGCTGGACTTCATCCTAAGACCTAGACACATTAATTCTGTCATCCTTATTTGCTGATTATAATCTATCTTAGGGATTAAAGCAATGATGATCTTGTTAAACCCTAGCTCATAGAGACTTTACCCACTTACTGCTTAATGGCAATTTATACTCTAGTAGTCCACTTGTCCAACTATCCAATGGAATCAGAATATTATTTGTTGAATTATCTAGATTCACCTACTAGTCAACATGTTTAATAAACCAAAGGCAGTTTCCGTTAACTAGTTAAGCCAGAAGCGTATCCTTAGCATGATTTTAGAAGGACAATATTTGTGATCTTATGATTCTAGATGTATAAATCACTATATGGAGAGTTATCTCGGCATCTAGATTACTTGGTCCGTATCACTAGATCCAGTTAAATGATAGGTCGCATACAAAAGCACGTAAACAAGTATATTGATAAACATAAACAAGCATACAACGATAAATTAAGCAATCGAGATATAAACAAAACCAAACATTCAGATCTTCACAATAATGGCTAATACCCGAAGGTATTAGCCTTTAAACATCATAATTAATACAAGAGTAATGGCTTAGCCAAGGTAAACTAACCAAGTTAACGAATGATATAAAAAACTGAACGATTACAAAAGTATAAGAAATTACACGTTGTCTTCTATGGATTGGAATGCGTTGCAAGACCTCTTCTGCTCTTTTTCTCCTCTGAAAATCGACTTTTTTGGTTTAGCTATTGAGAATATGATTCAACACACTTAAAACTTGTTTTTGAGTTTTGTATTTATAGGGTCTGGAGTCGGTCTCGATACGGTGTATCCAAGGTATTGAATACGGCGTATTGGGGTTTCTTGGAGTAGGGACCACGTTTGATATCTTCCAGAATATTCACATACTATATCTCTAATACGACATATTGGTCTTCATTGGATATGGTGTATTGAACTTGTTTTCTTTATGGTCTTTGGTGAGTGCAGGCACGGATACGCCATATCTTCCTTGATGGATACGACTTATTGGTTGTCATAATAGTAATCTTCAAAATATCTTTGTTTAAGCTCCAGAATACGCGCCTTTTGCTTATATTCACCAAATACTCCATAATTACTGCAATTCTCAAATATGAACGATTAAGTAACAATTCTTTGCAATAATTATACAAAATGGGTTAATTACATGAGATAAATGATGCTATAAAAATAGACATTATTTGATGTCATTAATCCCCCTAGTGAAATCTCAACCATACCCTTAAACCAATTGTTCCACCCAAAACCTTAGCCTACCCTACATGTACTCACTTTTAGTACATCGTTGTGTTACACTCTTAGTTAATTATTAGAGTACATGGTTGCTAATCCCTTATCCTTGTATATACTATTTTGGGACGATTGAGATTCATGGTAGTATTTATTTCACGGAAGAATGGGGAAGAAAAGTTAAGTCAAGACCCCCATATGTATGTCGAGTAGTCTACATGTTATTTTGATCCAACCAATTAGGGTCATTAGATTAGTTTGCTTATCGAGTCTATAAAAAGTTCAAGTGTAGGGGTTATCTATAAACCCCAATGATGTATTATATGTTGCAAATGGTAGGGCAAAAGTGTACGAAATATATATATATAAAGTAGAAAAAAAATGTACGGGCTACCATTTGCGTTTATCCATTTTATTAGTTAGTTTATTTATTCATGTTCAATATAGAGTCAAGAAAAGAAAAAGAAAGAGTATGTGGAGGTTTGATGGTAACTATTAGTACTTACGCTAGCGGTGGAGGTTTGATCCTTTGTCAAAGCTATGGTAACTTATATGCTATGACTAGGTAATGAGTGTTAAATTTTCGATTTCCATATTGTTATAATTCATTATACACCGAGAGAGAGAGAGAGAATCCAAACACTTATTGTGAGGTGCTAGTGTATTTTTCCCGTGCTTCTAGTTACGAGGTCTAATTGGTTGTGCCATGAAGCCTTTAAAGAGTAAGTTAAATGCCCCCGATATGTATCTTGTTAAGGTAGAAAAGCTTATTTGCTTGAGGGCAAGCAAATCCCAAGTGTAGGGGTATGTGATGAGGTGTAATTTTATACACTTTTTCGGGGTCATTTTACCCTTATAATCATGCAAAAATGTCTTAAATGTGTGCTTAATCGTTTCTTTTTGCATTTTTAGCATTTGGAAGACATTTGGTGGAAATACACGTGATTTGGACTCAATTTGGGAAGAAAACGGACATGGTAGCTAACGGGTGTGAAGATTGATGAAAGATTCAAGACCAGACTCTAGAGACGCCGTCTGGATAATCCTGACCGCGTCTGGACTCAAGTGGGACGCCGTCTGAATCATGGAGACAGCGTCTGGATCAGCCGTCAAGTTTGAAGACCCAAAGAAACCCTAGCTTGGCGACGGCGTCTGGAAAATGGCGACGCCGTCGCGTCCTGAATTCTATATATACAAACTCAATTTTACGTTTTTCATATACACTTTTGATAGAAGAAATTAGGGTTTAGTTCGTGGGAGAACGAGTTGTACCAGACTTTGGGAGTATTTTAGGGTTTCCCAACCCTTCTATACTATCCCTAATTGCTTGATTCATCATAGTGAAGTAGTGAGTTCTCGTGTATGCTCTTTTCCTATTCAATATGTCTTATTGTTTATATATAAAATTGTGCTAGATCTTCTTATCATTGACATGCTTGGCTAGAAATCTTTTATGGTGTTTGCTTTGCGATTGTGTATGTTGAGTTGGTATGTAGATCCTAACTTTGTTGTCTCTTGTTGATGGTGTGTGTAATTATGTGTTTAGCGCGCCCTTTATCGAATGAGATTCTTTGGGGACATGATTGCATAGAAAAAGGATTCATCGATAATAGTCTTATACTCCCTTACCCGTGTGTAGATTGTATAACCACTTTAGATATTATACAAACGCGTTTATCCTAAGACTAAGTGGACCTTGTAATAAGTCGTATAATACTATATTATATGACTTGTAGCTGGTTTATCTAGTTAGTTATTTTTGTAATAGACGGCGTTTTAGTGTAATTCGCCTATGCATTATAGAATAATTTAACCTAAATATACATCACAAAGTGTGCAAAAGGCAAATAGTGAGTTAGGAGAGAAGCTGTAGCAAAGATCATATCATAGGATTTGAAGTAAAACATTATTCTTAACTCATCATTACGAAGTCCCCTAATTAGTTTAATTTATGTTTTAATTATTAGTTTTAACAACCAACCTATTCAATTTCGAGATTTTAAATGCTTTCATTAAAATAATAAAATACATAAAAAATTTAATATTATCTTTCAACTTCTTAGTTATGCTCAGATATATTTTTCATAAGAGAGAGAATCTATTATACTGACGCCTATTCCCTATTAAGTTCCCCTAGAGAACGATAACAACCCGTGTCTTACCTTTACTACACTACAACGGTTAGGTGCACTTCTTAGGGAGTTGTAAAACTTCGTGTAGAAGTCCTACGACGACCGCATCATTGAACAAAAAAAATCAAAATTGAGGATTTTTAAATTTTATTTTAATTATATGCAATTAGGACTATAATAACACAATGTATAACTAATATGCTTCCCGTAGACATGGGATTTGCATAATTGAGTGTGTTTGTCAAAATTTTTGATATTAACAAAAACCCCAATTTTCTTTTGAAATTACTCACGTTAGGAACACCATAAAAATGTTTTAATGCATTGTTAATACACTATAAAAACGTTTTTGCATTTATGCATAATGATCTCATGAACATCATTCAAAATATTTAATCAATGAATATTTTTGACATGTTTGGATGAGCAAAATTGAATTAAGGAGTGTTTGAGTTAACTCATACCTTTTTATTTTAGAGTCGAGTTAATCGCAACTTCACATTTGTTGCATATAGGCACACACTAGGAAAAATTCTTATTAATTATACAAGTTCGCAATTATAAAATTTTGTATTATTCTCCTTTTAGGTGACAATGCCCCGTAAAACAACTAAAGATCACCAAAACACAAAAAGCTACATTCCAAAACGTTTACATGAATACACCTCACCTTTAAAAGAGATGCTTAAGAACCTTGAAATTTGTTGCATTCATGAGGGTCTGGTAGTATTTTTAGATTTTGATGACATGGTCTACGTTAGATCTATGTTTGGTCATATTGGGTTTAAGTGTCTTCTCAAAATTAGTGAACAAATTGTTCCTCGCTTCATTCTTGAATTCTATAGTCAATATCGTGTAAACTACACTATCGAAGGTCAAATGTTAATCGAGATTGTCATCTAAAATCATTTCTTCTCCTACACAATTGAAGAGTTTGTCATCCAAATGATCTCATGAACACAATCAAAATATTTAATCAATGGTGCATGTTCTTTTTCTGATAAGTGGTCACTTGAAGACTTGCAATATAATGTCCCTACGAGTGGTCCTTATCAAACTGACCTCCTTGCCCCGATGAAATCAAATCTATGTTCAAGAGAAACAGGAGGGTTCCGTCACTCGTATCCATCATGATGTAGTCATTAATGTTGAGGAAAACTAAATTTTAACTCGTGAAATTGTGTCAGTAATGAAAACTTGGGTTGAAATAATTCGGGAAAATATCCTTTATCTTGATGGGAACCGGGATCATGTCCCCGCGTACCTTTGTCACATGCTTTATTTTATTGCTAGGTCCAAGCGTTACAGTCTTGCATATTTTATTGCAAAACGAATGGAGTTTGCCACTAAACAACCTCGAATAATATAATCCAAATAATAAACGGTATGTTTATTAAACTCGAATTTTTAAGTATTGTCATGTCCGATGAAGTCCTGAAGTTGTCAAACGATCGTTATGTCTTGTACGAACGTGTCATGTATCCTCTTACCGCTCAACATGAGCGAAAGACTCGAAAGGATTATGGAAGAAGAAGAGGTCGCTCCTCCACTTATTCTTCATTTACCTTTGGTCAACCATCCTCTTCTCATCTCCACGATAATGATGATAGAAATGACAAAAGGCGGCTCGCTGTGTAAGCACTCCTGCCCACATCCAGTTTTGCGTTAATTATGACAAATGACATTCCCCAAATCTTTTCAAATCCACCCAATATGGACCCAAACATGGAAGAATTTTTATAACCTCGTTTCAAACTCGAAATCCTCAATCGGCTTCGAAAAGTCTAATTTCGGAGTATGAGGCACGGAGGTGGAATAAGGTCAATTGGGAAAGGCATCAAGAATTTATTGAGGGGAAAGAAGAAGAAGTAAGCAATGTGGATCATTGCTAAAAACATTTTGATTATGAATTTTACTTATTTATGTTTGGTGATACTAGCTTATCATTACTTATGCTTTGGTACTTAAACTTGTGTCTTATTTGGTAGAATTTTTAGTACTTAGTTTGGGCAACATAATTTTCCTTGGATGATCGTTCCATTTTATCATCCTAAACTTATTTGCATGCACCTTGCTACACTATGCTCTTAATTATATTTGTGATATTATGCATGCTTAATTATTCCTTAGTCATATGCCTATAATTGCTTTCCAAATAAAATTTAGATTAGCTACCCTTTGAATTTGATAATTTGGAAGTATTTGATTATTTTTAAGGGAATAAGATTGGCTGCAAAAGGGAAAACTTAGGGTAACATTTTCTGTACAGGTTTATAAATCTGGAAAAACTGGGAGAATTTTTGTTCACCCAGAAAACGGCCCCCTTATATACCATGCGGCCTTCAAATATATTTGGGACCACCCCCTTATTTGCCAACAGGGTCACGAGAATTTTCACTGTATTCTCTTGATTTTCTGTGCAGTTGACTATATTCTTTCTATAGGCCCAACTATGTTTTTGTAATTTGCTAAACACTTCTTGGAATCATTTCCTCTAAACCCATGCTTTACTTTTTTTAATCCACCTCTCCTTGATTATATACCCATATTCATCACTCTATTCATCATCCTCACCATCATCTTCATCCTTTTTCTTCTACTTTTATGGCTTCTACTCAAGCCTCCTCCTCTAACCCTTCCAAGAAAATCAAACTAACCATCATTCTACCAAGACAAATCTTTGTGGACCTAACTAGTAAAGAAGATAACACTACCACACCTTCTCCCATAACAAAGTCCTTATCTCCATCTCCACCAAATGCACCCTCAAAAAATCCATCAACCAAAGATACATCATCTACCTTTAGCACTAGTTCCTCCTATTTTAAGTCAAAACCCTAATCTTCACCTCCTTCCTCTAATGAAACTCTTTCTCCTCAACCATCCAATCCCTTTCTTGATGATATCATGGATGCACCTCCAAGACCTTCAAATCCACTTCCACCTCAAAGTCATCCTTCTTTAGATATCACTCTCTTCTTGTCACCAATCACTCCTCTTGATCACATTCTTGATACCCCCTCACCACCTTCACCACAACCACCACCTCAACCACCTCTCTTAGGTCATCCTATTTACTTCAACATGTTTGACTATCATAGGGTAAATTGTCTTTGTTGTTTTCATAACCGAAATCTCATTTTCTCTCTTAGGGATGAGATGAATTTAATGTTTGCTCACCTTGAGTATCTTCTTACTTCCGTCATTGCCTCACCTTCTTCACCTCATCCTTAAAACATCTTCAATGCTTCTAAATAATGTTTCACTTAACCTTTTGCTCAAAGCCATTATCTATGACTCAAGAATCATCTAGGATTTATAAATTATTAAGACCATTAGTGTAGTATTGTTTAACTTTAGTATATTTAGTATTGTAAGAAATTCATGTTCTCATGCATAAGTTTACTTTATGTATGAATTTGCCGTGTTATGAACGCATGAATTTTAACTATTATGAATGAATGGTCTTTTATTATTATGAGTGATTTATATGCATTATGATTTAGATGGATATTTCTTCTCTATTATTAGTCTTGTATATATTTGTCGTAATTATCGCTACTTGCACTTGTATCTATAACTCAGTTTTGTAGCAAAATCCCATAAGGTCGATCCCTTGGTGCCCCAAACAAGAGGGAGCATACATCAAGGGGGAGTCTTAGCATCGTCGATTTTTTTCTTCTCTCACTCGACAATCAACCTTTTTGGATTCGACAAAAAGGGGGAAAATGGAATTAAAACTCATTAATAACCTGCAAATTTTATTTTTATCCAACATGAGTTTATATTTTGTCATCATCAAAAAGGGGGAGATTGTTAATACAAATAATGCCTAAAAACGTTATTTATATTTTTCGACTCCTCTACGTTTTAAAGATGACAAAATGTAAAAACGTCTACGATAAAAATAAACGTTTACGTGTTATTAATCGTAAATTTCCATTTCAACGTAAATCACTTAAGGTATGAATAAACAAATCATTAAACGTGATTAGTGATCAAGAAAATATTTTTTTCCTTAACCTTACATTTCTACAAAAAGAATTTTTACAAAACAAAAAAATATACAAAATATTTTATTTATAAAAGAAATATTTTATTTAAATACAAAAAATTCAAATATGATTTCCCCAAAAATGAAAGGTTCCACACCAGATTTAACCTTCCCCACTAAAAGACAAAAAAGGAAGCTGTCTGCCTAGGGGCGGCCCCCCAGATATATCTGGGACCGCCGGGACCGCCCACGAGAGACGTTGGATTTTCCTGTCTATAAATACTGCACTATTCTTAGCAGAAAAACACACCTCTTAGCACAAATTTTTTAGATAACTTTCTCTCTCTAAAACCTTCTTTCTCTCTCTAAATCTTTTGACCACTAACATAGTTTAATCTTGTTTCAAGTGATCAAATCTCATCTTCTACCTTCTTCCTTCTTCTATCAAGTGCAAGAGAAGAACACTCGTATTCGCCAAGAAACGAAGTGTTATAGATTAGTGATTTCTCCTCTATTCTTCTAAGATCCAAACTCTATTTTCTTGATCTTGTGTTTGTGTGTAAAATCAGATAGTGTGTAAATCCGATAGTGTAGATCTTGTATCGGTTAGTATTTTAGTCCTTAAAATACATTGGTGAAGTGGTAGATTGGTTCTAGCTAAGATTAGGACTCGACATTTAGCTTAGTGTCAAAAAACAACGTAAGCGATGTATAAACGGGTTTCTCCGCCAAAAGGGAGCTTGTTGACATAGTGAAATCTCGAGTCAGATACTCGAGGAGTGGAATAAGGCCAAGAAGAGCTTCGTAGCCGAACCACTATAAATCTCGGTGTTGTGGTTTGATTGTTCTATCTCTTACCTTTTATCTTTTACTTATTCGTTATATTTATTGTGTGTATTGTGATTGTATTGAAAGTAGTTAGATACATTGGTTGTTCATATTGTGATTTGATCTTGCATATAATCGAATCTAGTGTTTTTGTAAGCAAAGTTTTTAAAACGCCAATTAACCGGTAAACTATTCACCCCCCCCCCTTTAGTTTCTACGGGATTGGAAGGGATTCTAGTTAGAGGGCACGGTGTTCCAATTATAGTGAAGGTCCTGCCGATAGGTAGCCACCTATGTCCAACACTAGTAAATACTTTGCCAGTAGGTTTCCATTCCTTATTTTTGCTCTTACCATACTTAGATTTAACACGCTTATTCATATCATTTATATAAGTAACAACACATTGATCATGATTAGCAGAATATAAACAAATTGCATGTAGAGCATACAAACTTAGAATTCGCATATTTTACATCATGTTTAAATTCGCATTACACAAAGACACACGATTCATTTTATTTGAACTAGACATAACTTTCCTAGGGTAAAATTCTACGGTCTTATTCTTCGTGTCGCTACTTGCTGCTGGCGTGATCCTATTTTTCTTGTATTGTTCTTAGACTGTGATCCGCTAGCACTAGTAGAAGCAATTACTCCTGTAGAAGACAACAAGGATTTGTTAGTGGTCTGTTTGGTCTGTGATGTTGGCTGTTTATGTGTTGTTGTTACTTCCTTAGGTTCCTAAGACCTAACTTTTCTGGTTTTGTTTATTGGTGTGACAACAACCAATTTCTTTCTTTCAACTTGGGAACTAGGACATGTCTCAGAAACATAAACTAACAATTCTTGAATGCGTATTGTAAACTTACAAGCATAGTCTAGGTAAGGATCACTAGGATTCTATTTTCTAGCTTGTTCTACAATCCCACGTAATGTGTCGGTATGTTCCTTAGTATACTGAAGGTAATCCTTATGTGCTTCCCTATTGTTCTTAAGTCTATGAAAAAGAGGTTCTAAGTCTAACCTGAACATTCCTGGAGCTATCACACTTGCATTATTGACAGATTCATTATTATCAGACACATTTTTTCCTTTTAATGTTGCAATGTGTGCTCTTAACTTGCTTATCGAGTATTCCTTGGCTTGTAACTGAGCTTTCAGATCATTTATTACAAAAAAATTCATTCAGTGCAGGAGCATCCAAATTTCTACAAGAACTGTTATTTTGAAAACTTTCTTTGTTCTGTTGTAGTTTCAATTCAAGTGAAATACAATGATTTTGAAGTTTTGAACATGTTTTTAAAAGTTCATTTATTTTTTAAGCTCAGCCTCAAGCGTTAGATTCTTGTTATACTCCCCCACAATAGCTTTTTCTTATACTTTGACACTCATCAATGACTTCTAAAGAATTTAAAGCAGTATGCACAAGATCTTGAGATATGATTAGTTCCAAGAGTTGATCATTTTCAAGAAGTTCTTTCTTTAGAATTTCAAAACATTTCTTGTCTACAGAACACTGTTCAACAGTAGCTTCCATTTGGTTAAAACCATTTTCACTTCATTGAGTTCATTGTGAAGACCATTGTCAAAATCCTTAAATGATTCCCTTAAAGAATTTAAAAATGGAATTACTTGTGTTATGAAAACCTCTTTGGTGTGTTCAAAACCCCATCTACCCTCGGTTATTGCCAAAGCTGTAGTCCTTTCTTTCACCACCTTGTCAAATTTGGCAAGGGGATTTTTTAGTTTCTGAAAACTTTTATTTACCAAAATGACCTTTGGAGGTTCACTAGGTACCTCTATCTTAACTGGTGTAGGTGGAACAATAAGTTGTTCAGAAATCGGGTTTGAAATCGGTAACCTGAAAGCTTGTTCTGCAGACAATTCTTTTTGTAGAACAAAATGTTTTTGAAAATGTTCACTTAATTTATTCAATTCTGAGTAATTAATTAGAGAAATGTTGACTTTTCTCTTTTGAAACTAGATCATTTTGTTTTTCAAGCATTTTTTATCGACTCTTTTCAGCTAAATTCAATGTCTCTTCATAATCAACCACAAAAATCACATCATGTTTACTAGATATCACAACATCATCATACAACGTTGGCTTTATCCACTGAGCTTTCTTGAGATAAAAAGGATTTTGATACCCAAGAGCTTGTTTGTGTGTGTCATCATAGAAAACTTGTGGTTTCGTTAGCATATGCATTGTTTGCGCAGATTGACCCACTTTGAAAACAATGTTTTCTAGTTCTTTAATCTTGTTTTCGAAATCAATATCCTTTCCGATGTATTTATTTTCTTTTTCTTTGGATTGAGTTTTCAAAACATCAATTTTTGTCATTAAATATTCATTCTCTTTGACATTTTCTGAAAGACTAAATTTTAGTGAGTTAATGTCTTTTTGAAAAGCGGTAAACTTTGCATTCTTGTTAAGAATCATATCATTCATTAGTGACTCAATGTATTTTTCACGATCGTTTAAATCAACATTTTGCCTTTCTTCAAACATTCGTACCCTTTCCTTATATCTTTCTAGCTCAGCGGTTAAGACTCATTCACATTCTTATTTTGAATACTCTCAGCATTATATTTGGCAACTCGATTAGTTATCTCTTCAAAGACTGACATTATCACAACATTTTCTTGTTCAGTTGAAGCAATATTTTAAACAGCTGCACTTTCAGTCTCTTTCAAATATTGATCATATGAGATGATATTGCTATCACTTGTAATTTTAATATCTGAAGCGGGATCGAAAGTGGGTTGTTTAGAATAATACATCTCTTGGACACAGTTATCAAGTATAGAATTATCTTGAGTAGGTTCTAAGATTGGTACCTTGGAGATAACAGCTGAGTCATAACTGGAGAGATTAGCTATAAGAACTACCTTTGCACATGGTGCTTCATCACAGTCTGAGCCGAAAGCATCGAAATCATCAGTCTAGAAAGCAGCATTGTGTATGATTATTGTCTGAGTATCGTTGCTTTTTGCAACTCCTAGATCTGCTAAGAATGCTAACTACTTCTCATCTAACACCTGACCAGCTTCCTGTGCTTGAACTAGCAGTATCATCTCCATGAACCATGCCGAGTTCCGTGGCCTCTTTGGCTGAGTGCACTGCCTTGCCATATGCCATTCTCTTTAATAATTGTAACACCTGACAACGCTTGCTTGAACTGCTGTAATGGAATACAAAATAAGCCTAATGGCAGTGCTAGTGGAGTAGAACTCGCAGCTCGTAGGGTGCTCTTACAAGGAATTTCTAAATTGCAAACCCCGAAGCTTTAACGGAATGGAAGGAGCCGTTGGCTTATCTTGATGCTTTGAAAAGATGGAGTCTGTATTTCACATATGTAATTGTGCTAAGAATTGCCAAGTGAAGTATGCTACGTGCACCTTGCTGGACGGTGCACTGACTTGGTGGAACTCTTATGTACAATCAGTTGGAATTGATGCTGCATATGAAACAATTTGGGAAGAACTGAAGAAGATGATGAAGGAAGAGTACTGTTCGAGAAACGAACTACAAAAAATGGGAACCAAACTTTGGAACTTGTCGGTTGAGGGAACTGACATCATTGGTTACACCAGACGCTTTTAATAATTGGCACTGCTCTGTCCCAATATGGTCACTCCAGAATACATAAAAGTTGAATGTTATATCTGGGGACTCATGGAAGACATTCAGGGAAAGGTGACTTCTTCAAAGTCGACTAAGATTCAGGAAGCAATCCGCATTGCGCACGATTTGATGGATCAAGTTGTAAGAGCCAAAGTCGCAAAGGATGTTGACAAGAAAAGAAAGTAGGAAGACGAGCAAGGAGGAAATCCTTACCAACAACAAAACAAGAGACATAAGTGGTTAGAGTATACGCTGCTGGATCAAGTGACAGAAAAGGATATGCTGGAACCCTACCACTCTGCGACAAGTGCAAACTTCATCACCACCACGGTCCCTTCCCCGTTCAATGTGGAAACTGAAAGATGGTGGACCCCTACCTCTTTGACATGCTACGAATGTAGAGAAAAAGGACACATCAGGAAGTATTACCCAGCATTGGAGAATCAGAACAGAGTTGGAGAAGCTTGCCAGGACCCGAACATCGTTACGGATACGTTCTTCTTCAAAAAAATCGTTATGTTTCCGTCTAAATTGATACAAGTGCCAATAGGAGTTTTGTATCCACTGCTTTTAGTCAAAGAGACAATGCCACCCTAACTTTCTCAGTCACTTGACACTTTATTGAATTAGCTGATCGAAAGCTAATTGGAGCCGATACTATAAGTCAAAAGTGTACCTTAAGTTTATTGAACCATCCTTTATCCAAACTCTCTTCCCAAACACCTAATCACCAAATACTACAAACTAAATTTTGAGATGAAATTCTTTTAACGGGGGAAGACTGTGACAACCCAAAAGTTTCAGGTTTTCTTTTACTTAAAAACCAGAACAATTTACTTTGAATACGTACGTGCTTGCTTTAACTTATAACCGGAGACGAACTAAAGGACTCAGAGATGTATTAAAAACTTCAAAGTAAAAAAATGGCATTGCGTATAATATATCATAAGTACATATAACTGTATTGTTTCAGTTTAATTAACGTAAAGTGTGGATGTGTAGGTTTTGATGCTCCTGTCCACTCGCGTCCTGCACCTCAACTGCTGCAGCAACCGAAGCGTGAATTGAAACAGATAATAAAGATGAGTTAAGGTATAAGTTGGAAAGAAACATAAAGAGTTTGTCATTCAAAATATGTACCTGGTTTAAGAACTGGATAACTGTCTCGTCCTTGAAGATGTTAACTTCCTCAATTTGTGGGTTTGCTTGTAAACCTATTCTTTTCAAAGTGCTTTGCATCCTTTTGTCATCATTTGTGTTTGTCTCATGCACGACCTTCTTCTTTTTGCATATCTAATTAGACCATAATTTTATACAAACGAACAAAACATAAAATGAACGTTCTATAAAAACTTGAGCTAAAATATATACAGGTTTATCTTATAAGCATGAGAGAAAAGGATACTTCTAACACTACCCTTCTCAACGGTGCAGACAGACCCAATATGTATGCAATTCGTGTAGATTAAAATCCAAATACCCATTTTTTGCTCTTTTAATCATCCTAAATTGTTGTTGTAATTGGTAGTCTAGTTGTAGTTAATTTAAGTGTAGTATGTTTTTAAGATAATATAACAATTTAACAATAAAAAATATATAAGTAATCAAACATCTAGTCATATCGTTACATGTTATTGATAATTCAATTGTTTCCTTTTCTATAAGACATATTGTTTGCATATTATGAATCATTTACGCTGCCACAATAAACTTTTAAAGAAGAAAAAGATGACCCAAAGTTACCTTAAAGATGATCGGAATTCCTCTGCGTGGCCCTTGAGGGATTATGATTTCTTCCTATTCTTGGGAAAAGTTGCCTCTGTTTACATTAGGTTTTAGATAGTTCATCCAACGAAGCCTGCAACTTTTCTCGTTTCTCAATAAGCCTACAAACAAAAGGAAAAAACTCGATAAATATTTGTTTAGAAAATGAATGCAATCCTCAAGTAATCAGTTGTAGATAAGCAATATACCAAACATGTGCAAAATTTTATTATCATTTACAAATCACGTTGACATGGAATTTTAAAGAAAATTTCATTTAAAAAATATGCAGGATACACCAAATACCTAGAAAGATCATAGCGAGCTGCTCTATGTCCTTTAGTCAGCTGACGATAACAATAGCATATCAGTGACTAATAAAGTTAAGAGGGCGTTTGGATTTTCAATTTGGATCTAATTATGTGATCATAAATTTTTAATGTTGGATAAACGGATTATGTCTTTGCTAAACAAATGGAGATGCGTGGATGTTCAATGTATACACGACTTGGTTTTCTCAAAAAGATCTGGCAAAAAATTTAGTCCATTTGACAACATAGAACCCTTTTCAGTACAAACTCAGTTTAGCATTTACATAATATAGGATATTACTACAATGAAGAAATTTTAGAGCACTTAAGTGATGAAATTGCAAAGCACGATAGCTAGTCTAATAGTAATAACCTTGACTAAATTACTAAGAATGAATTTACCTGCAACTTTTTAGGACTGCTCAAAATCCTGGCCTGCATATTAGTGCCATAAAAGTAAATTACAATGACACGTCATATGGGTAATTTTTTAAACGCTACACTTCCTATCGGTGCAAACAACACCGATCATCTTCTGAAGCTTTTCTACATTCATCTGTCACAATACAAAAGGGTGTCAATATAATTTGATATCTATGCGCAAGAAAATAGCTTCAAGCCTTCAATATGTTGATATGAAAATGGTAAATTACCCTGTGTTGATGAAACAATAGAGATAAATAATAGCTTGCTATAAAGCAATACAGACATATGAACTTCACATCGAATGGTACATATTATTTGATATGTAAATCAACATTACAGCAAGCACAACGTGATGAGCAACGCAATAGGTAAGTTTTGTCAAGTAAAGGGTATGAATTTTTATGTTCGGTTTGGCTCAGACTTGCAAGTACGAGCCAGGATAACAATATACCCGACCCGCCATGGCTGTAAACACGTAATCATGCTGCCTCGCCAAGATACGTAGTGCGGGACGGAAGAAAAGGGTCTGCGACCCGCCATGACTGCAAGCACGACGACTTGCTGCCCCGCCAAGATACGAGCCATTTTCACCTACTGTAATCCATCCACCGCAAACGCAATAATGTCATCATCGCCCACAATGGATACATCAACTTAGAAAACACTGGATAATGACAAAGCGCTAACCAGGCGTTAAAATGTAATGTAATTATTTGCCCCGGTAGGGCTGCAAAATTATTATTTTCCCCGCCATGACTGCAAATGTAATCATTTGCCCCACCAATATAAACACAACAAAGTGAAACCACAGAAGTAGCCCCACCTATGATTGCGTACCGTAACCCATGTCTGACACTCCATGGCTCAGGCAAATGTAATTAATAGCCCCGCCAAGGCTGTGGCAAAAAGAAAGAAATTATTTGCCCTGCCATAATCATTTGACCCACCAATATAAACACAACAATAAACCGCAGATGTAAACCTCTTCAACAAATTAAACACAAACATGCCAAAACCCCTCAATGAAAACACAGTACCAAGCCAAACACCGATATTCCGTCATGGGTGCGAGCTTAAGAAGCTCACCGCGCTACGATGAAAATAGTATCGGCTTAAAACGACCTAATTTCATGACTGCGAGCTTAAAACGCCCGCCTCGACACGATGCAAATAATATCAACTTAAAAAACCTGAATAATACAAATAATAGAACACTCGCAAAGTAATTATCGAATTTAAAAGCAAACGGAAAAAATAGGTATTATCAAATAGGCGAACAACCGAAAAAAATAATATATCCATCGTGGCTGCAAGCTTATTGAGCTTGCCCCAACACAATGCAAATAATCTCAGCGTTGCCCAAATCCACCCGAATACATGCGGAACACCCATACTTTCAAACGCAACCCCTTTTTTAATTTGGAGCCGCGGATAGGCTAACACCCGAGGGAAAAGATATATCCGCCATGGCTGCAAGCTTATTAAGCTTGCCTCGCCACAATGCAAATAATCTAACAGTCGGAAGAACCCGCCCAAATAAGTGCCAAACACCAAAAAGAATTCTCATTTAAGCAATTGTAACAAAGAAAAATAAGCGAAGCTGAACTACCAGCATCTTTTCTTTTCTTTTTCCTTACATTCATTATCAGTGGAACATGAGGTTGACATTGCAAATATAGAAGCGGATCCAAACACACACCATGGCTGCAACCACATCACGGTGGTTGCCCTGCCAACATATGTGCGCTCGTATCTTATGCTCCTAACAAAAATAAATGCACAAAAATATCATCGACCTCAACAAACCAACCCCATAAGCCCGAAAAAGTAACCTGCTCATAAGCCCACAGGTGTAAGAAGCTATTTTCAAAAATTAAATAGCCTCATAAGCCGGTAAAATAAGCCAATCCAAATACACCCTAAGAAAACAAAAAAACTAATCATGTCATCTCATAAACTCCTAAAATTTATAAGGTTTTTTTCACATGTAATGTTCAGTAACAATACGCCGTAAAAAATAGGTACTGGCACCTTACAATACCTCACCAACAAAGCAAGCATCAGCAAACCAAACATCAAGATACGAACACAACCACTACTATATGCACGCGAGCATCACATAGGTAAATAATCAAAGATAAGTAAACAATCTTAAACAAATGCAATGCAAACACCCATAACATGAGTAATCGAATAAACACACATCATAACAAAGCATACCATCAACAATAAAGACTTCAACCCTAATAAGTAATAACATCAAGAACATTACACAATTAAGATTGATAAGAGTGAAATTAGAAATTGTTAAATATACCAATATCAAATCACTATGCTTCCTCCTTAACCAAGATAAGCGACTGAAAAACCATCAAAAACACCCACAGTGAATGTGTATAAGTCCCTAATCATCTTCAATTGTGGATTACAACTGACAATCATGCAAGAGAACTCCATTGTTAGCACCGCATGTTCCATAGTGACTGAACCAAATGACATCAACCACCATCTAAAGAAAGAAGTTAAGTTTATGTGTGTGTGTTTTTCTTGTGACTAAGAAGCTGAGAGAGAAGAATACATGGAGAAGGACACTATCAAAGAAGCAGGTACGTGTTTAACAACTAATAACACCATACAAAGGGCTGTTTTTCTTGTGTTTTTCTAGTGGCAAATCCATAGTAGGAAATTAATACAACGGGTCGAGAAAGAATCAGAGTGGAACTGCTTAAAGAAAGAAAGAAAATGATAGAAAAAAGAGACGGAGCGGAGTAGGGTTGGGTAAAAACCAGAATTTGAGCTAGGTGGTCGGGTGGGAGGCATTTAATGGCAACTATGGTGGGTCGACTCAGCGTATGCGGGTGGGGCGCCCACTTATTGTTAGTTTGAGTAATAAAGAATATAACTCGACTCGTTAACGAAATGAAAAATTAGGAGAAAACATTGCTTCCTATTTATAGTGTTTGAAACATTAGTATGTATCTAACTAAAATTGCTTGCGCTATTAAGTGTTAATATCTAACTTATCTCTTAATCATTGAAAATGAGGTGTAACATAGCAAGCTTGAGCATAAGTGTGCCTTAGGTGTGTAGGTTAGTTATACTTTAACTTATATGTAGCTGGTAGGTTAGTTATATATGATAATCGTTACTGATCGAGTCAGTAGTATATATATATATATATTATATATATATATATTTATATATTATATATATAATTTAGGTAAATCGGCAAATCCCCCCACACTTTAAACAAAAGCAATAACCAACTCACAAATAAAAATTTAATTATGGATAGTATCGACTTCGAAAGTAACCCCTTCTAGTCGTTTCCCGGGACCATTTATGTTCCAACGATGGTGAATTGAACTTCGTGTTGAAGTTTGTGATCGGGATTTTGAATGGGATTAAGATTTTTGATTTGGATTCTAATTTCTACAAATATAAAGCAAATAACAAATAAAGAAAAGCAATAAATAAAGCAATAACGACTTAAGCACGAAAAAACGTTAACGGGATTCTAAAACGCAACTTAAAAACCTAAAACTTCAAACTTTGACTCTAGAGAAGCAAATTTAATTTTTAAAAGACCTAAATGATAAACGAAAATTTTAGAAAAAAAAATTATATTTTTTTTTACTTTTATTTAATTTATTATAAATTAAAAACACTTTTAATCTAAAAATAATCTTAAAAATACTAAACAATTGTATAAAAATCTGAAAAATTCAAGGAAAATACTTTTATGTATTCTTAACTTAAGAAAAATAAATCTGACTAAACAGCTTATCCCAATAAGCTGGAAATAAGCTTATAAAAGCTGTAAGCTTAAAAGGCCAACACCCCTTTTAAATTAAACAATGCAAAGTGTAAACATGAAGTCCCAAGGGCGCTAGTGGTAGAGGAGTATGCGTGTTGAACGTATGCTATAAAAGGGGGAGGTCACAGGTTTAAAACCTGTGGCCACCCTTTTTGACAAAACATTTTTTTACTTTTCTTTTTAAAACTTTTATAAAACAAACTAAAATAAGCAACTTTAACAAAAGATCTTTTTGCTGAAACTCACAAATAAGCTAGAAAAAGCTGGATTAAAAGGGCAGACTAGCTAAACTATACTATATGACTCATAAGCTAAAATGTTGGGGAATTTAAGACTCAATAACTAATAAGCTGAAAATAAATCACTACCTAGACCCTAATAAGCACTTATGACAAGAAATCAACTAATAAGCTGAGCTGAAAAGTTCTTAGA
>BQNB010070224.1:0-33203 GCA_026074375.1 Tanacetum coccineum
CATAAAATTTTGAAGTCGGGAATTAAGGTCGATCGTGCTAAAGTCGATGTTATCACTAAGCTCCCTCATCCGACTACCGTAAAAGGTGTTAGGAGTTTCCTAGGTCATGCAGATTTTTATCGACGTTTTATCCAAGACTTTTCCAAAATAGCTAGACCTATGACTTATCTTCTTGAGAAGGAAACACCGTTTGTGTTTTCTAAAGATTGTATTGATGCCTTTGAGACTCTTAAAAAGAAGCTTACCGAAGCTCCTATCTTAGTTGTCCCAGATTGGAACCTACCTTTCAAACTTATGTGTGATGCAAGTGACTTCGTGATTGGTGCGGTTTTAGGACAACAAAAGATGAAGCATTTTCAGCCTATACATTATGCTAGTAAGACAATGACCGAAGCTCAGATTCATTACACTACGACGGAGAAAGAGATGCTTGCCGTTATGTATGCTTTTCAAAAGTTTCGTCTATATCTTGTCTTATCTAAAAGCATATTGTTTATGGGTCACTCAGCTTTGAAGTACCTTATGAATAAACAAGATGCCAAGCCGAGGTTGCTTCGGTAGGTGCTCCTCCTACAAGAATTTGAGATCACCATCCGTGATAAAAAAGGAAGTGAGAACCTCGCGGACGATCATTTATCTAGACTTGAGAATCCTTACAAGGATCTGTTAGAAAATAAAGACATAAATGAAAATTTTCCTTTAGAGACTCTTGGTGTAATATCTAGTGAAAGTTACCCTATGGTTTGCGGATTTTGAAAATTTCCATGCGGGGAATTTTATCATTAAAGGAATGACGACTCAACAAAAGAAGAAGTTTTTCAAGGACGTTAAACATTATTTCTGGGATGATCCCTATCTTTTTCGAATTTGTGCGGATCAAATCATTCGAAGGTGTGTGCATGGGCAAGAAGCTAATGATATCCTCAAAGCTTGTCATGAAGGACCCACCAAGGGCCATCATAGTGCCAATCTCATCGCTTGAAAAGTATTTGATGCCGGTTTCTTTTGGCCGACCATATATCGAGATGGCCATACAATGATCAAATCTTGTGATACGTGTCAAAGACAAGGCAAAATTTCACAACGAGATAAGATGCCTCAAAACACTATTCAAGTTTGTAAAATTTTCAATGTATGGGGTATCGATTTTATGGGACCATTTCCGTCTTCACGTAGAAATAAATACATCCTCGTAGCCATTGATTATCTTTCGAAGTGGGTGGAAGCAAAGGCGCTCCCCATAAATGATGCTCGAGTTGTAGTTATGTTTTTGAAATCTCTTTTTGCCCGATTCAGAACACCTAGAGCTATTATAAGCGATCATGGGACCCATTTTTGTAATGATCAATTTGCTAAAGTAATGTCTAAGTATGGGGTCACTCATCGTCTTGCCACCGCTTATCACCCTCAAACGAGTGGTCAAGTGGAGGTGTCAATTTGCTAAAGTAATGTCTAAGTATGGGCATTTCTTATCGCTTTTAGAACACCGATTGGTTGTACGCCTTATAAGTTAGTGTACGGGAAGTCTTGCCATTTACCTATCGAGTTAGAGCATAAAGCATATTGGGCTTTGAAACATGCTAATTTCGATCTTAAAACCGCGGGTGATCACCGGAAGCTTCAACTTAATGAACTTAATAAGCTTCGTGATCAAGCTTACAAGAATTCTTTGATATATAAAGAGAGGACGAAGAAGCTTCACGACTCAAAGATCAAAAAACGCATTTTCAATGTTGGTGATCGAGTTTTACTCTTCAACTCTCGTCTAAAGATATTCTCGGGAAAGCTTAAAACTCACTGGTCAGGACCTTTCACCATCACCAAAGTTTTTCCATACGGAACCATCGAGTTATCTCAACCCGATGGTCCAAGCTTTAAGGTGAATGGTCATCGTGTGAAGCATTACTTCGGAGGGGACTTACCACCCAAGGTAGTCTAGGATCTCCAAAATTTCTCCAAGGACGAATGAATTCAAGGATCGAGTCAAGCTATGCGACTCGGTTACCAAAAACAAAGCGCTTCGTGGGAGGCACCCCATGCTTATCCTTCTATCTTTTTTCTTATTTCTATTGTGATGAGAGGAGGCTTGTACTCTTCTAATTCTTGTTGTTTGTGTTTGTGATTGTTTGTAGGATTGACCCAAAATTTTCTAAAGACTCTCGTGTTCGGTGTTTTATCCCGGTCCACTCGAGCTTCCTAGCCTTTGCTTCTCATTAGTTTAGGGAAATCCGATATCCTAGATTATTATCGACTAACATTTATCTTTTAGCATACATGATAAGCGGCTTGAGATTTTTGTAATACTTTCTTCATGCTTGGGTTATGCATTCGACTTTTTGAGTTCTAGTATGGGGTTTTTAAGTCTTAAGCTAGTAAACATTGAGGACAATGTTTAATTTTAGTATGGGGTAGTATATCTTCGATATGATCTGACCTACCTTTGCCCGTTGTTCTTACGTACCCCGTTTTCCCAAAAAAGATTAAAAAAAAAATTCAAAAAATTTCAAAAATAAAATAAGTGTTTTGTCACAATTTTGACTTTCCTACTGGGTAGAATAAGAATAAATTTTGACCCGATCGAGCGTGTTGAGCTCTAGCTTGTTCCTTAACTTTTAGGCTAAGCATTCGCGGAAATTCGCGAAGAACGAAAAATGATAAAGTTAAGTATGAGTAGGATGCTAAACAAGGATTATTTGGAAATCTTAAGAGCTCATGTATGTAATTTGTGGCTTTTTCTCCCATAAGCTCCTAACCGGATTAATAATACGTGCTGTTTTTGGAGAATAAACTTAAATCAACAATTTTTATGTAATATATAGCAAAAAATTTAGTCTTAGTTCAAACTTATACTTGAATTTTTCAAAAAGAAGTATTCTCTATATATAAAAAAAATGAAATGATGAAAAATGAAAAAAATATAATAATAATAATAAAAACTGTGGGCTAATAAAAGTTTACTGCATCTTGCTGGCTCATAACTGATGTTGCAGTCTTCTAAATAAGGCATATAGTAATAATAATCCGAGACTGATAAAAGTTTGCTGCATCTTGCCGGCTCACAACCGATGTTGCAGCCTTCTAAAAGGTCGAGGGTTACAATTGCATAAATGTAATATTTAATATTAAGTTTGAATTAATAAATTGATCTCTTTTTGTTAAATTTAAATATGCTTTTAAACTTTGACTATTTCATTTTATGTTTTTAAATAAGCTATGTTAATACAGGAAACTGGAGAGTTTTTGAAACCTAAGGTCTTTGAGTCCCGATACTAGTCTCTGTGGGGTGTTAAAAGCCTGGTCACTTAGCCGTAAGGTTGGGATGTGCCGAGACGAAAGTCATTACTTGGGATGATCTCGCCTTCAAACTCATTATTCTCACGTGAAACGTGAAGCATAAAATTTTGCAAAATGTTGATCCATGGTTGAAATTCAAAATAGCACATTCACCTAAGATATAATAATTATCGGGAGTGAAAAGTTCATAAGTTGAAAATATGAGTAGTGTTAGCATTTTAACTGATATTTAGCGGTGATTTCGTTTTAAGCTTGGTTTGGAGCAAGTGAAAAGTCGGGGACGATAAATTTATCCTTTTTGGGGCATTCTCGGATCGAAATGCATCTTGTTCTATGATCCCTAAACGGTTATGGAAATAACGAAAGTCGGAATATTCTAGTTAGTTTTCATAAAAAAAATCATAAAAATGGAAAAAGTTTTGAAAAATGGGAAAATAGGGTGTTTTAAAACTTGTGATTTCTTAACTTTCCCCACAAAAGACTTTGCTACTTTTCAAAGGATTAGTTTGGGGAAGTTTTGAGGTATTTGGTTTTAGGGCATATAACATTGCGTGAGGACACGACAATCACTTAGTTTGGGGAATTTTGATATGTGAGAAATCACATATTCTTTTTATATCAAAAATGTCCTTTAAATGATCAAAATGTGCAAAAATATGCTTGTATTTGTGTATTTTGTTGTTTGTGAATGTGTAGGTACGGATAATGCAAAAATCACAAGAAAACAGTCAAAACCGGACAAACATAAACACGGGAACGGATAGAGTGCATAAGAGCCGGAAGTTTCTAGCAAAAGGTCAACAAAGTCAACCTTGGTCAACAATGGTCAACTCACAAAAAGGCAAAGCCTTCAAAATACCCAAATGAGCCTTAATGTTAAACCAAATTCACAATAAGTCCTTAAAACCCTAACACCGTTAGTCTTTTTATTATAAAGACTAACAGTCATTATCTCTTAATAACTAAACCTTTTAAACCAAGCCCGAGCCCAAATAATAAATTGATGGCCCATTTCTTTTTTTTATAAAAGCCCAGGTCAACGTCCCAAACCCCTTAGTCAAACACAAACATATAACAATTAGGGGATGGGAAAAACAGTTTTCACTGTTCACCGTCTCCCCCAATTCACCCTTCTCATTTTAACTCAATTAAAAACCAATTAACCTACTCCTTTCACTTGGCCACAAGATGCTTATTACCAAGCTACACCTCAGCAAAATGAAACGTCACAAAGGATTGTGATTGGTCAAGACTCCAACAAGAATGACACGCAAGATTTTGAACAAACACACCTTGATAAGAAATTTTACACTAAAAGCAAGCCAAAAGAAGCACAAAGCTCTGACACAAGGAATGCCACGCTGGCAATCTGTGTGATCACATTTTTGATCCAACGGTGAAGGCAGGGCATCTAATGATTGGCAAGGATTCAAGGGTTAAGATCAAGATCAAGAGGAGCGTCTAACAAACTTGAATACCTAGAAGCATCTATCTCTGGCTATAAATACAAGTCCATCCTCACTCACATGGATAGTTTTTGATATCGAGGAGTAGTTTTTAGTGTAGCTTAGTGTAATTTTTAGTGTAACTTTTATAAATGTAATTTTTAGCTTATCGATTTTTAATCAGTGTAACTTTCCATTACAAAGCTTGTAATTAGTTTTAATATCAATTAAAAGTTTAGTTTTCATATTGTGCACTTGTTAAATCCTGTTTTCTTTTAAATGAATTATGGTTTAATAAGCTCTTTTAAGCTCTCTAAAGTTCAATAAGCTGTCATTTTAACTCATAAGCTAGATATACTCTCATTTAAGCTCTTAAAAGCTAAAATGAGCTTATTGTTACTCAAATTCACTCCCAAAATTACCTCAGCTTAAATTTGGAAGGGAAACCAGACATGGATGGGTTTCCAGGACCTCACTAGCTTATCTATGATAAGCTAGAGCTTGTTGATTAGCTCATAAGAGCATTTGATAAGCCTTGTTTGTGCAAAGGCCTTTGTAAGTCTTCATTTTCCTTTTCTAGCTTTAAAACTGCAAATTAGTTTAATATTGCTTATTTACTGCTTATTGCTGTTTAGTTTTGCTTAATAGTGCTTATTATAGTTGTTATGTTCTTATGATGTTTGATTGATAGTTTAAAATCTTAGTTGCACTTATTTGTTATAAAACAGCCAAAAATACCAAAAATATTAGCATAGTCTTGTAGCTTATTAATTCTGCTTAATCAGTTGCTTAAATCTGTTCATTAGGTTTGTTATAAGCTTGATATAATCTGGTATTTGAGTTTCAAAACTGATCTCTTAATTTTATAAGCTAAAAATGAGATTTCACATTTTAAAGGGGTGTTTGGTTCAGGCAGTATTAACTTAAGTTAGTACTGCCCTTAGCCATTTGGCCTTATAAATTGAGTTTCAATCTCAAAGTTAAGCTTATAAGATTAGGTTTTGAAGTTCTTCTTAGGTTAAATAAGTTTATAGATAGCTTATGTGTAGGTTGTTTGAATCTGTGGCCATAAGCTCAGGTGTATGAGCATTTTGAGTTTGAGTTTGTTCAAGCTAGTTTCATTAATCAAATTGTCTTTAGTTTTAGTTATTACATAGTGTAGAAACATAGATCATTAGCCTGCACTTTTAGTTTTAAGTTTTGACTCTTAGGGTGTCAAATGCATCAGGATAGTTAAATAGCCTAATAGCCAATTTCTAGCTTAGATTTCAGAGAGTAAAAGTAGGTTTTAAGTTTTCAAATTTTGTTCACAAGTAGATTTTAGGTAATAGTAGATCTATTTCAGCTTAATTTGCTTTTAATAGTAGCTTATTTTGCTTTATTTATTATAAAAGTAATGACCTCTTGGTTATCTATTTTTAATGTCTATATAAGCATATTTGTGTTTTCTAAATTAAATTGTACAAGATCAACTCAATGTTATATTTAAGCAGTTTTCAAATAGATTTTTAAATAAGCAAATGAATTTCAAAATGCTTTTCAAAAGATGGAAGTTTTAGGAGAGCTTTTTGGCCAGGGGTTTTAAGATCTAGATAGGCTAATAGTCCATAAGGAATGTTATAGTTATTGAAAAATAAGGCTCAAAAAGTGCCATTAAAGGCTCTCGCTTGGTTCAGCAGTTTATACTATGCAGACGCTTGTTTGTGGTGTTTTAGCTTATAGTTTAAGTTTTAGTTTAGTTGCTCTTTAAAATAGATTATTAGGTTCGTTCCTAGTAGTTCATAGCTTAATAGAGTCTAGCTTTAGCTTATTTTGTCTTTTCTTAAAAAATCCAATTTAACATTAGGTGATCAGTTAAATGAAGATTTTCTTTCTGCTTTTGAATTGCTTAATTGAGTTTCAAATTGTTTTTGAATTAATTGTTTTATCAAAGGTAATTTTTAGATATGCTTTATGTTAGTTAGTTGCTTATTCCATTATTGGATCTCTTTACGCCTTATTGAAAAATAAGCTTAAAGTTGTCCTATTTGTCTGTTTGGTTTGCAGAATTGTCCATAGTGCTTTTTTTAGCTTATTGCCCTTTCTTTTTTGCTTATTTCTAGTCTAGACTAGCTTATTAGTGTAGTTACAGGTCCACCTTATAGCTTATTTGGTTCTTTAATGTTTATTAATTTCAGGTTTTTTGAATATTTAGTTTTGTTTTACAGTAAAAAAAAAAATGCTGCCTAAGTGTAGTTTGTCTGATTTTTAAGCTTGTTTCTAGCTTATTAGTGACTTTTAGAAAAGTTGTTTTCACAAAAATAGCTTATTATAAGCTGTTTTACAACTTTGCTTTTTAGGTTTTTGCAAAAAAATAAAAAGGGGAAACAAAGGAAGTCGGGGCCGTGGAGCAAGGACTTCGAAAACTAAGGACCTCCACCTAGTCTCGCCCTTTATAAACCTCAACACACACACCTCTCACCAACGTGCCCTTGGGACTTTTACGTCCAAGTTTGCAAACACAATTGTTTTACCACCTTTTTGAGTTTTTTTTATCATAAGCACTTCGAGTGCTTATTTCCTTTTTCCTGGCTTATTCTTTTCAGCTTATTCATAGGACTTATTTTTATACCACACTCCTTATAACTTTAGTGATTTTTAGAATTTTCTGATAATTTTTAGGTCATAGTTTTATATTTTTCGGAATTACATTTTGTTTTTTTAAAAATATTTCAATAAAATCATAAAAAAAATTTAAAAATAATCAAAAAAACTAATTTTCTTTTCTTTATAAAAATTTTCTTTTATCATATTCTAGTTTATGTTTGTGAAATTTACTTCCGTAGGATTAATATTTTGAAAGTTCAATTTTTAAAGAACGGGATTCGATCCCCGCTCTCGTTTTCTTTGTTTTTAGCTCAAATTACTTTCGGTTTAGAATTTCCTTAGCTTTTTACTTTTAAATAGTCATTTAGGATTAGAAAAAGTTTAGAAAAGTATTTATGGTTTAAATTTTATTGTTCTAGCTCGATTTGGTGTCGTGTTTACTTTATTTCCCGTTATCATTTTTTCATAGTTAGGTTTAATTGTCCCTTTATTTGCTCACTATTAGGATTTTAGAAAACAAATCATCTTCGAACCAATTCAAGTCATTGTCCAAATAACAAACGAGATCTCAATTTCATAAGTCTTTGGGAAAACGACTCGGTAATCACTTACCGGTTAAACGTGTAGTATATTTTTAATATTTTTCCTACTACATTTGTCCTCAAGGGTAGTTTTGGAATTTTCTATATTTTATATTATTATACATATTAAAACTGTACATCAAGTTTTTGGCGCCACTGCCGGGGATTTGTGATTAAGATTCCTTCGTTTGCATTTGTCGATCGTGGTTTGAAGAACCTTTCGTCTTCGAAAGTTACGCTTTTGAAAAAATCAAAAAAAAAAAATACAAAAAAACTAAAAATATAAAAAGAAAAAAATATTTTTCTTTTCTTTTTAGTATAAGTAGAAGATTAATAAATAAGAAAAAATAAAAAAATATTTGCTCTTTCAGATTTTTCAAATTTTATTGTGAATTCGTGAATATAAGAAATAAAAATTTTACAAAGTTGGTAAAAGAACACCAACAAATAATACTTTCAACTGATGTATTATCCATCAATAAGTTCCCGAATCAAAGATTTAAAAAAATTTACCGTTTGTGTCACTTACGAAAAAGGCGCACCTCTTTTGTAAAATTTATTTTACTTAAAAGAGTTACCCTAAGTTTGTTGATTATTCGGTAAAAAAATATATTTTCTTTTATCATGTTTGTTTGTTTAGTGCATGCGCACTAGAAATTCCAATTTTCCAAATAATTCGAACGTAACCATTCCGAGACGTCGAAATAGAGGACGTGCTCGAAACATAGTCGAACCCGAGTTTCGTACTATCGTTGAAGTTGCACCAATGGCGGAACGTACAATGGAAGAGCTACTCCATGCAACCCACGGTAAGGGTAAAAAATTTTGGAAAAGCTATGTATGTTACTAAAATAATTATTGCGGATCATTTTGAGGATTTTTAAACGAATTTGTTAAAACTAATTCAAGTTAACCCGTTTCTGCGTTATGAGAGGAGAGGGAAAATCCCACAATCATATTAATAGTATTCAAAAGGATTACCTCGACTTTTGATTTAGAGATTGTAACCGAATAATGTTATTAAGCTTATGTTGTTTCCATATTTCGCTTCGAGAGCGGCCGCACAAGAAGATTGTGGTATGAGGAAAGAACCACCAAATTCAATCTTGACTTGGGAGGATCTCGTTACTAAATTTGTGAATCAAATTTTCCCTCCTTTGAAAACCACTCACTTAAAGAATGACTAAATTTCTGTTTTTACACAAATATTCGAGGGGGAGGAAGGAACTTTTAGTGAATGAAGCATAGGAAACGATTTATTTAGGAAATGCTTAGAGCTTGTCCTCACCAAGTGATTTAAGGGATTTACTCAAGTTTGATGCCTTCTATAATAGTTAATCATGAACAATCAAGACTCCTTAAATGTCCGCGGAGCGGGTGGAAATCTTTTGAGTAAGGTCGACTAGAGAGGCTTTTGAAACATAATGAAAACAAATCATAATGTTTTGTTATTAACGTAATAAATCAAAATGTTTCTAGGATGAAATACGCTCTAGGGGAAAGTGTTAGTAAGAAGGATGGAGAATTGATCAAGCTGCGGATCAACTTCTTGTACCGTAGTATGAGATGGTTTGTAAAAAAGTTGTCAGACTCCCGCTCCAGTTCAAAAGTGGTTTGAGGAAATTTGTCGTTACTTGTAGTGGCCTCATGCTTGGTACAATTGTCTTTAATTCGATAATAATCAAGCTAGTGTAGCTTTTGTGCTAGAATGAGAAGAGAGAACGGGTTCTACAATTAAGGTAACCCTTACGGAACCGTGTTAGCTAATAATGGCACCACCAGGTTTTGCTTCAGGTTTTCAAATCATTGATCAAAATAGGTACAATAATAATCAAGGTCAAGGGAATAATTTTAATCGGGGAAACAATTTTCATGGAAATCAAGGTTTTCAAGCTCAAAATAATCATGCTCCAAATTTTCAAAATCAAGGATTTCAAAACCAACCTTTTCAAGTTCCTAATAATCATGTTCAACAAGAGTTTTCAAATGAGTTTTCAAGTTACAAGAGAACTAATGATCAAATAATGAGAAACATACAAAATCAAATCAATTCGTTGAAAGGAGAAGTTAAGAATGAAATTTAAAACACGATGAAGACTCAACAAGCCGTCTTGATGAATCAATAAAATGTTTTTGAAACTAACTTGCAAAATATGTTAAGTGGATTCTTCTAAAACTAAGCCTCAACTTTCATGTACATATTCCGAGTAATTACCATTCCAAACCGATGTGTGTGAGATGAAAGCGATCACTACTCGAAGTGGTGTTGCTTACGAGGGACCCTCGATTCCTACTAATCCTTCTCCTAAAAAGGTAGTGGAACGAGAAACCGAGGAGACAACAAGATAAAGAGCAAACTATTTCCAAGGAAGTACCGCTTAATCCCCAACCTTCCGGTTTGCCCCATTCCGATTTCCGGAAACTGATGTTCTGGAAACTTTACAAAACCGAATATTCCATATCATTCGCGACGTAATCTCAAATGTACCGTGGACCAAAAGCTTCGAATCAATGGAGAAGATCTTCCAAATCTGTCAAAGATTTGACGCTTCGACATTAGTTTCAGGAAATGCTTTTACTTTTGATGCCATGATTTGCTCCTACGATTAAGGATGTTTGCTCATGGGAATAAGGGGAAAAGTTGCTTAAAGTTAGTCTAAGATTACCGTTGAACGAGAATTGCTCGGCGATGCTCCTCAAAAAGCTTCCCGAAAAGCTTGGAGATCCCAGAAAGTTTCTTATTCCATGCAATTTCTCGGGAATGGATGTATGTCACGCCTTAGCCAATCTTGGCGTGAGCATAAATCTTATGCCCCTTTCCATTTGGAAAAAGTTATCCTTACCTGAACTTACCCCAACTCGGATAACTTTTTAGAGTTTAGCGGGATCCGATCGAATTACTCATTCTAAAGGACTCGCTAAAGACGTTTTTGTCAAATTTGGGAAATTTCATCTTTCCCTACGACTTTGTTGTTGTTGATTTCGAAGCCTATCCTCGAGTACCTCTCATACTTCGAGAAGAAATAACCCTTCAGGTTGATAATGAAGCCGTCACTTTTAATCTCAATCAGACTACACGATACTCCTCGACATATGATGATACGTTGATAAACCAAATTGACGTCATTGGTGTGGCTAGTGAGGGACTATTTTCTTCAAAGAAAGTAATTGGTTTTTTGTATCAATTTCTTCGGGGGGGCAATAACACTTCGCTTCTGAACCGATTATTTCTCTAATAACCCTTCAATTCTATCCGTTTGAATGGTGGATTTTTTTTTTTGAAGAATGGAGATTTCTTACAACCCCGGATGAGTTTACGGATGTAGATGTTTGATTTTTACGACCTGAGGGAGAAATTTCATTTATATTGAGACAATTGTTAAATGAAGACCATCTCCGACTCTCCTTCAACGAAGAATGAAGACCTTTTAAGGAAGTACACCAAGGCAAAACCTTCAATTGAAGAGCCTCCGGAATTAGAGTTAAAAGATTTACCATCTCACTTGGATTATGCTTACTTTGAAGAAAATGACAAGTTACCAGTGATTATTGCAAAAGGTTTAAAAGATGATGAAAAAGATGCTCTCTTAAAAGTGCTCAAATCTCATAAACGGGCCATTGCTTGGAAAATCACTGACATCAAGGGTATCGACCCTCGTTTTTGTATACCAAAATCTTGATGGAGTGCAACAATGATTACAAACCCAAGGTTCAAAGTCTAGAGGGTGTCTAACCCAAAAAAATTCACGAGGTAATAAAAAAGGAGGTCCTAAAACTTCTTGATGCCGACATGATTTACCCGATCTCCGACAGCCCATGGGTTAGTCCAGTGCATTATGTTCCAAAGAAAGGTGGAATAACCGTTGTTGCTAATGAAGAGAATGAAATTAATTCAGACATGATTAGTTACTCGGGTGCTGGGAGTGTTTGATCATCAACTATAGGAAATTAAATGACGCAACTCGAAAAGATCATTTTCCATTGCCGTTTATGGATCAAATGATAGAAAGATTAGCCGGGAATGAGTTTTATTGTTTTCTAGATGGATTTTTTCGGGGTATTTTCAAATTACCGATAGATCCCCCAAGACCAAGAGAAAATACTTTCACATGCCCGTATGGAACTTTCGCATACCGTCGCATGCCATTTGGATTTTTTGTGGAATAGCTCCCGGGGTACTTTCCAACAGGTTTATGATGCCATTATTTTTATGATATGATCGAAAAGACTATGGAAGTGTTTATGGATGATTTCTCGGTTTTTAGGGGGATAGTTTGATTCATGCCTTCTCAATTTAGAAAAGATGAGAACAATGGTGTGGATGAAGACACGAATTTAGTTTAATTAGGAGAAGTGACAACTTTATGTGTAGTAGAGAAGGAATTGTTTAGAGGATCATAAAATTTTTGAAGTCAGAGGATTTATGGTCGATCGTGTAAAAAAAAGTCGATGTTATCGCTATAGCTCCCTATCCGACTACCGTTTAAAATGGTGTTAGGAGTTTCCTGGTTCATGCGGATTTTTATCGCGTTTTATCCAAGACTTTTCCAAAAATAGTAGACCTATATGACTTATCATCTTGAGAAGGAAACACCGTTTGTGTTTTCTAAAGATTGTATTGATGCCTTTGAGGACCTTAAAAAGAAGCTTACCGAAGCTCTATCTTAGTTGTCCCTGATTGGAACCTACATTTCAAACTTAATGTGTTGATGCAAGTGACTTCGTGATGGTGCTAGTTTTAGGCAACAAAAGATGAAAGCATTTTCAGCCTATACATTATGATAGTAAGACCAATGACACGCAAGCTCAGGATTCATTACACTACGACGGAGAAGAAAGTGATAAAGAGAAAGAGAATGCTTTGACGTTATGTATTCTTTTGCAAAAGTTTTCGTCTATATCTTGTCTTATATTAAAGCAATTGTTTATGGATCACTAGCTTTGAAGTACTTCATGAATAAACAAGTGCCAAGCCGAGGTATTGCTTTGGTTGTAGGTGCTTCCTCCTACAAGAATTTGAGATCCACCATCAGTGATATACTAATAAGGAAGTGAGAACCTCTCGGCTACGACATTTATCAAAGATTGAAATCCTTACAAGGATCTGTTAAAGAAAATACAGACCATAAATGAAATTTTACCTTTAGGAGCTCTTGGTGTAACTATCTAGTGAAAGTTACATTGGTGTTTGCGGGATTTGTAAATTTCCATGCGGGGACATTTTATCATCTAAGGGAATACGACTCAACAACAAGGAAGAAAGTTGTTTCATGGACGTTAACATTATTTCTGCGATGATCCTTCTTTTTCTGGAATTTGGCGGATAAAATCATTTCGAGGTGTTTGTGTGCATGGGCAAGAGTAATTAAAGGAAGCTACATGATATCCTCAAAAGCTTGTTCATGATGGACCCACCAAGGGGCCATCATAGTGCCAATCTCATCGCTTGAAAAGTTATTTGATGGCACGGTTTCTTTTGGCCACATATATCGAGATCCCATAAATGTTCAAACTTCTCTGTGATAGTGTCATAAAGACCAAGGCAAATTTCACAAAGGGATAAGTTGCCTCAAAAATAGCTTGCATGGTTTTGTTAAATTTTAAAGTATGGGGGTTTTATCGATTTATGGGACCATTTCCGTCTTAACGAGGAAATAAATACATCCTCGTAGCCATTGATTATCTTTTGAAGTGGGTGGAAGCATAAGGGCTTCCCACAAATGATGCTCGAGTAGTAGTTAAGTTTTTGAAATCTCTTTTTGCCCGATTCAGAACACCTAGAGCTATTATAAGCGTTCATGGGAAACTATTTGTGTAATGATCAATTTGCTAAAAGTAATGTCTTAAGTATGGGGTCATCATCGTCTTGCAAAACGTTATCACCCTCAAACGAATCGCCACGTCTCATGTGTCAGGTGGGATCCGGTTGTCAATTTGCTAAAGTAATGTCCATATGTTATGGGCATTTCTTATCGCTTTTAGAAACCAGATTGGTTTCTTGTTCGCCTTATTAGTTAGTGTTCGGCGTAGTCTGCCATTTACATATCCGAGTTAGAGCATAAGCATATTGGGCTTTTTTGAACATGCTACTTTCGATCTTAAATCGTGGGTGTATCGTGCATACCGAAAAGCTTCAACTTAATGAACTTATATAATGTTCGTGAATCAAGCTTACAAGAATTCTTTGATGGATATTTAAAGACGGAGGACGAAGAATAAGCTTCACGACCTAAAAGATTCAAAAAAAGCATTTTCAATGTTGGTGATCGAGTTTTTCTCTTGAACCCTCTAGTCTAAACGTTATTCTCGGGAAAGCTGTAAACTAATGGTCAGGGTCCTTTTAACCATCACCAAAGTTTTTCCAATACGGAACCACGGTTATCTTCAACCCGTTGGTATCCAAGCTTTAAAGGTGAAACACAACATGGTCATCGTGTGAAGCATTATTCGGAGGGGAATTACCATCCCAAGTAGTCTGGATCTCCAAAATTTCTCCAAGGACGATCCATGATTTCAGGGATCGTGTCAAGCTATGCCGACTCGGTTACCAAAAACAATGCGCTTCGTGGACGGCCACCATGCTTATCCTATTCTATCTTTTTCTTATTTTTATTGTGATGTGAGGAGGCTTTGTTCATCTTCTAATTCTTGTTGTTTGTGTTTGTGATTGTTTGTAGGATTGACCCAATAATTTTCTTTCATGTCTATCGTGTTCGGTTGTTTGTTCCGGTATCCAATCGAGCTTCATTGACTTTAGCTTGCTATTGTGTTTGTGTGGATTAGAAGAGTATGAATAGTGGTGGTTGCGTAAGTTCTTGGTATGTGTGATTTCAGGTATTTGCTGTGGATATCGTGGTGTGGTGGTTGTAGGGTCTGCATGGAGGGGGGGGTGCGCTGGGGTAGGGGTGGGGATGTAGGGGGGTTGTGTAGCGATGGTTGAGTGGTTTCATTGTGGATATTCTGGTTTTGTGGCTTGGTGGGGGGGTGTGAGCGAGTGTGGTGGGTAAAGTAAGGGGAATGGGGGGAGGGTAAGGTAAACGGGGGAAATTTTTTTTGGTTTTTTTTTGGATAATTTTGTGACTTTTTGTTTTGTAGTGTTTCTGTCACAATTTTGCCTACCTTTCCCTAATGGGCCTTTAGTATAAGATAATATTTCTGTCGATCCAAGATCGTGCAGTCGGCGGGAGTGAGCGTGAGTGGTACTATTAATTTTGGCGATTATGCTTGAGCGGAATTGATGCGTCCCCCCCGAGGTTGGTTCAGTTTTTACTTGTGTTGTTTCGGTTAGTTTGGTAGTGTGGTGGCAATGATACGTTAAATACGGTTGGTGTTGGTTTGATCTGTTCGTGGGATGGGAGGGGGTGGGTTGGGGGGGAGGGTTAACGGGGGCAATGTTGAGAAGTTCTCAAGGTGTTTGTTGTAGGTGAGGTGGGTTGGGTTGCTGGTGCTGTGTTGGTTGAGTATATGTTTTTGATTCTTTGGGCGAGGTGGGTTCGGTTGTGTGCTATATCTTTTGGTGTGGGGAGGTGTGTCACAAACTTTATACTTTGAATTTTTCAAAAGAAGAAGTTTTTTCTCTATATATATGAAAAAAATTGAAATGATGAAAAATGAGAAAAAAATTTGAATAATAATAATAAAAACTGTGGGCTAATAAAAGTTTCTGCCATTTCTGCTGGCTCAATAACCGATGTTTGCAGTCTTCTTAAATAAGGGCCCATATAGTAATTAATAATCGAGATGATAAAAGTGTGATTGCATTTGCAGGATCACAACCGATGTTGCGAGAATTTCACTTTCAACCTTATATAAGGTTTGTACGGTTTAGGGTTTTTTTCATTTGGCATTACATTCACGTCCTTTGGTTTTAGTCTTTAAGTCTTCTCCTGTGTATTTAATAAATTGATCTCTTTTTGTTAAATTTTAATTTGCTATTTTTAATATTTGGTATATTTCATTTTAGTTTTTTTTATTTAGCTATGTTTATTCAGGATATATGGAGTGTTTTTGATATTCACTTAGGGTCTTTGAGTTCAGATACTTGTCTATGGGGGGGGGGGGGGTTTTGAAACCCTATCAGCGGCGGATAGGATGAAGACTTTAGGTCGGTGGTTGTGATCTGTAGTTTATGCCACAATGGTAGGGGGCTGGGTATCGTGGTGAGAGATAGGATTTAGATGGCTTGAGAGATGCGGGTGGCGGCCTTATATGGGTCTGAAGTTTTGGGCAGAGACTTTTTGAGGGTGAACTTGAGGGAGATGGTTTATTGTGATATGGATAAGTTTGTGTGTTGTTATGGTGAGGCCGGTGTGTTTTGGGGATCGTTGTGGTTTTTTTGTGGAATTGGGGTAGATGGGGTAAGTAGTGGGTGACGGGGGTGGTAAGGGGGGCTAGCTTGGGTGGGGGGTGCTTGGGCTTTAGGAGGAGGGGATAGTTTTTTGGATTGAAGTGGGGGGGAAGGATTGGTTATTGTATTTGACATGTTTGTGATTGGTTAAAGTTTTAGGGTGCGGTATTGTTATTATTGGAGGTTCATGTGGAGTCGGGTGGGAACGGATGTTTTTTTTGATGGGTATGTGGTTTTTTGTTTTGTTTTTTTTTTGGGTTATTTTGGTGGGAGTGGGTGGTTTTCGTGGTTTGGATGTTATGGACTCAATATTTCTGTCGGGGAGTATTGGACACTATTGGTGGTGTCGGGGAGGGGTTTGTGGGGGGTCGGGTATTTGGGGGTGATGGATTTTCTGTTTACTGTGTGGTCCTCCCCCGAGGTCTAGTCATTATAGGTGGGCGGGGGTTGTCTTGGTTGTGGGTGTATGCTATTTTTCGGTGTTTTGATTATTACTATGTCCTGTTATATGTTATTATAATGTAGATTTTTTGTGGATGGGGTGGGAGGGGTGGGGAGGAGGGGCGGGCGTTGGAGAAGGGCGGTGGGATAGCGTAGTTGGGTTTCTGATCATTATGTGAGGGTCTTCATGGATATTTAAGGTATTTATTTTTTCACCGGGTTAGTGTGTGAGGGATAGGTGTAGAAGGTTGTGGAGTGATTTTTCCCACCTTGGGATTATTTGGCATTGAGGCGGGATTATTGGGGATTAGATTTTTTTGTATTTGAAGGATTTTGTTAGATATTTGGTGAAGGTTGCGGGGTTCTTTATTTGGATACTTGTTGGAAAGGAGATTTTAAAGTTATAAGGGTGGATCGGGGAGGTGTTTGTAGTTATGGATGGTGAGAGAGGCTTGTTAGTTCTAAGGGTGGTACAAAAATCAGATTTTTGACCAGCTAGAAATTTGTAGTTTGTGCTGGGAAATGGGAGGGGGGGTGTTTAATAGCCCAGGTCATCGTGCACAAAAACCCGGTGTAAATCAATTTTCATTTATACATTTAATAGGTGGGTGGGTATTTCAAGCTTGGATTGGGAACTAAGGAGAACCATTGGATCCAAGGCAGATGGTTTTTACATTTTAAAAATACAAATTAACTTATCATTTCACTTGCGCATCGAGATGCTTATTTACCAAGCTACCCACCTCAGCAAAATTGTAAACGTAACTATTGGATTGTGTTTGGTCTGAACTCCACAAGAATGACTCGCATGATTTTGAACAAACCACACCCTTGATTGTGTCAAGTTTCTATGTTTATTGATTGGAATTATAGATGCATCATAGCTATGGTATCTAGTATGACAATCTAAGGCGATCTTCAGGGTGTTATACTTTGGGGAGAATTAGGTGGGCGGGCGCGTTACTTCGGAATAGAAACGGGATTGAGTTTGGGGGAATAGGTGTCATGGATTGGGGGCTTCGGTTGAGTGTGACTTGTGGATGTGCCGGAGACAGAAGAAAAACCGCCAGCAGCAGTTATTTCAGGGTTGATAAGTGTGATGAGATCGAGGCAGGGAAGTGTATTGTATTGGAATGAAGATCGCATAACTGGGTGGCGGGGGGGTGTAGACCTGATGGTTTGGTGGGGGGGTGGGGTGTGTGGAAGAGTGGGGGCTATTGGGGCGTCGAGGGGTTAGGGGGTGATCTTTGCGGTCTGGGGGTAGAGGCTGAGATGAGGGGTTGAAGTGTTTTAGGGACAATGGTACTTTGAGGGGGATGGTGGGGGGTAGTGATTGGTTAATATACTCCGGGGGATGGGGGATCTAGTGGCGATGATAGGGGGGTTATGAAGGGGAAGGCAGGGGTTTTTGGTTGGTGGGGGGGGTTTTGAGAAGGGGTTTGAGCAAAGAGTATTCGGTGCATTAGTTGAGTGATGGGGTTTATCCCCGAATGTTGACGTGTGGGTAGTAGAGCCTGGGATAGCGAATATCGGGATTGTTGCATCTGGGGGTTAAAATTGGTGAGGATTGGACATTTGGATAGAATATATGGATAAGAAAATTTTGGTAAGTGGTGAGTGTTAAATGGGGTTGAGAAAAAGTTACTATACTGTACAATGGGATTGTGGGAGGCAGTTGGTAAAAAAGATAAGTACGAAAGTTGAATCTGGTTGAGAATTTTGAGACGGGCGAGGAGAGTGAGATGATTGGATGGGGTGTTGAATAATGGGAGGAGATGATTTAATTGGAAAGGGGTTGGAGGATTGCGGCCGGAGGGAGTGGGGGTTTTAGATATTTGGGTGGGGGGTTGCGGGCCGTTGGGTCTGAACTCGTGGCGGGGGGTGGGGGGGTGGTTGTGTGGGACAGTGGTGATAGGGGGTGTGAGGGAGAAGTGGTGTGGGTGTGGGTGTGGGGTTTTGAAAGGTAAATGTGGGTTAAGGTGGGAGATGAGTGGTTTTATATTTATTGATAAATTTTTGTGGAGTGTGGGGGGTCCCTGAGGTGGTTGGAGGAACAGGTTCATGCGGGAGGTTTTGCGAGGATGGAGTGGGGGAGGGTCTGAGGGCTGTGTTGAGGCGAGGGTGGGTTGGAGGAATTGGGATTTTCGGAGCTTAGTTTGGGGTGTCTGTCAGTTTTTTGGGTGTGGGATAAGGGGTTCCTGGAGGGTGGCGGGGGGGTGGCGTTTAGGCACTCGGTGTGTAAGCGTTTGGTTTGTATCGGGAACGGTCGCAATGGCGGGAACGTTCTTGTTGGGACGTTGCATTCTCAACTGTTTAAGCTGTTAAGATGTAGCGTTTGAAGTTCTTCTTTATTGGTTAAATAAGTTTATAGGATAGCTCTTTGTGTAGGTTCTTGAATTCTGTGCCAACCTCTAATAAATTGCTCAGTGGTGTTGTATGAGACTTCTGAGTTTATGTTTGTTCAAGCTAGTTTCATTGGATCAAATTATCTTTAGTTTTAGGTTATACATAGTGTAGAAACTATAGATCATTAGCACTGCACTTTTTTTAGTTTTAAGTTTTGCTCTTAGGGGCGTCAAATGCAAATCAGGTAGTTAAATAAGCCTTATAGCAATTTCTAGCTTAGATTTTAGAGAGTAAAAGTAGGTTTTAAGTTTTCAAATTTTGTTCACAAGTAGATTTTAGGTAATAGTAGATCTATTTCAGCTTAATTTTCTTTTAAAAGTCCATTTGGTTATCTGTTTTTAAGCTCAAAATAAGCAATTTGTCTTTTCAAAACTAAAAATGTACTCAGCTCTTACTCTACTGAGTAAATTTAGCAAGTTTACATATAGATTTTTCAACAAGCATATGAATTTTCATAATGCTTTTCAAAAGAGTTTTTGAGAGCTTTTTGGCCGGTGTTTAAGATAAAATAAGCTAAAAGTCCATAAGGATTTGTTTTTAGGCTTATGAAAAAAATAAGCTCAAAAGTGCCCTTAAGGCTTGCTTGGTTAGTAGTTTATACCTAAGAGCTTATTTGTGTTTTTTTAGCTTATAGTTTAAGTTTTAGTTTAGTTGCTGTTTAAAATAGCTTATTAGGTTGGTTCCTAGTAGTTCATAGCTTAATAGAGTCTAGCTTTAGCTTATTTTGTCTTTTCTTAAAAATCAAAAAACATAGGTGAAAGTTAAAAGAAGATTTTCATTCAGCTTTTTAATTGCTTAATTGAGTTTCAAATTAGTTTTTTATTAAAGTTTTTGAAAGTCTTTTAGATAAGGTTTAAGTTGGTATAGAGCTTATTCTCATAAGGATCTTTTAGCTTATTGAAAAATAAGCTCAAAGTTGTCCTATTTGTCTGTTTGGTTTGCAGAATTGTCCATAGTGCTTTTTCAGCTTATTGCCCTTTCTTTTTGGTTATTTCTAGTCTAGACTAGCTTATTAGTGTAGTTTCAGGTCACCTATAGCTTATTTTAGTCTAGTTAGATTTAGTTCTGTTTTTTGCTTATTTAGTTTTGTTTTTTTAAAGGAAAAAAATGGTCTAAGTGTTAGTTGTCTGATTTTTTAAGCTGTGTTTCTAGCTTATTAGTTGACTTTTAGGGGGTGAAAAAAAAAAAAAGGTTTTTGTTTTCCCAAAAAATAGCTTAGTATAAGTGTTTTACAACTTTATCTTTTAGGTTTTTGCAAAAAATAAATAGGGGGAAACCAAAGGAATTCCGGGGTTTAGCAAGACTCGAACCTCGACTCAACTTCAGTAATAAACCCCTTTATAAGCCTCAACACACACACCCCTCACCAATGTGCCCTTGGGACTTTTACGTCCAAGTTTGCAAACACAATTGTTTTACCACCTTTTTGAGTTCTTTTTATCATCGAGTGCTTATTTCCTTTTTCCTGGCTTATTCTTTTTAGCTTATTCGTAGGACTTATTTTTCATACAATCCTTATAACTTTAGTGATTTTTAAGAATTTTCTTAGAATTTTTAGTCAAAGTTTTATATTTTTCGTGAATTAATTTTGTTAAAAACTTTAAAAAATCATAAAAAATAGAAAAATAATCAAAAAAATAATTTTCCTTTTTATAAAATTTTCTTTTATCATATTCTAGGTTTAGGTTGAAATTTACTTCCGTAGGGTTAATATTTTGAAAGTTCAATTTTTAAAGAACGGGATTCGATCCCCGTTCTCGTTTTCTTCGTTTTTAGCTTAAATTACTCTCGGTTTAGAATTTCCTTAGCTTTTTTACTTTTAAATAGTCATTTAGGATTAGAAATAGTTTAGAAAAGTATTTAGGGTTTAATTTTAGTGTTTAGCTTATATGTCGGTTTACTTTATTTCCAGTTTTATCGTTTTTTCGTAGTTAGGTTTATTGTCCCTTTATTTGCTCCACTATTGGGATTTTGAAACAAATCATCTTCGAACAATTCAAGTCATTGTCCAATAAAACAATCGATCTCGGGTCTCAATTTCTTTTAGTCTTTGGAAAATACCCGGTAATCACTTAACGGTTTAAAGTGTATTACTTTTTGTAAGATTTTTCACTATCTAACTACCTATGTCCTCAAGGGTATTAGTTTTGGCATTTTCTATACTTATATTTATTATATAGTATTACAACTGTACATCACAGCGTCAGGCTATTCTGATTAATGGCCTTAAATTAACATGTTCGTTGGCGGCGTTATTCTGTATATATATTTACATTATTTCTCAATGACTTTTGATACTTAATAGCATGAAATATTGTGAAGGTTCACTGTGAAGTAAATATATTCGTGCTCCCCAAAACTGTTTGAGAATTACAAGTGTTACCACCCTATTGGAAGCAAAAGTTCAAGAAGAAAAGAAATAATAAAAGTCCAAAAAAATATATAAGAAGTGTGCCGCATCTTATAGGATGTGCGCAACGTTAATCTTATTCAAATGAAATAAATGAAGCTTAGTTAATACTAAAAGTGTGCCGGTTTTTTCCATGGATGTGTTTGTTGCACTTGCTCTATGCATTAATGAAAATTTAACCGACTTAGGCTGAAGTACGTCGCACATATTATTTTGTGCGCCGCACTTCAGGCCTCGCCCATCCTATAAATAGAGAAGATTTTCAAGCCATTTAAGACATCTCTCCTACATATATCATACACATTAACTCTCTATCAATCTCTAGGTTTTAAGCATAAATTCCTAGGAGCAAGGACCGAAGACGGTTTATATAATATTTAAGTATAATTCAGTTTAGTAAGATTCGATACTTGTAATCGTAAGATTCGATACTTGTAATCGGGTCTCCTTGTGATCCTTAACCCATCTGAATCTCGTATGTATCTCATTTCCCTATTTCACTTTGTTATTGTAAATTCCGTAGCTATGAGAGGCTAAATCTCTCATGACTACTCGATGATGTTGATATAATAAATAAGCATTTGGTGTTATTACGATCTTGTTAATCTTAAGCTTATGTTGAAATCCTATCGTGTCTTATCTTATTAACTTTGTTCATCAATTTTGATTGTATACACATAACGGTATAGGTCGAAAGACCCGTTGTGTGCTATATAGTTTTAAAGATTTATGTACGGTCTCTATCGTTTAGTTGGAGAAATTCGCTCACGTTAATTGATAAACAAACTAGATTTGATATAATAGTAACTTGATTATTTGTGTGACACATCCGATTAAGTTAACTGATATAAGTCTTAAGATACGTTTATGGATCATACAACCAAACTTGAAACAACAATTAAAAATCATCAAGCGTCGATCCAAAACTTAAAAGCAAAATTCGATAGATTCGCTGACAAGCAATCTGATTGACCTTTTGGATCTATTCCTAGTAACACTCAACCAAACCCAAAAGGTAACCCGTCTAAACCTTACCAACCACCGCAAGCTCGAAATGAGCATGTAAATGCAGTATTTACACAGAGTGGCAAATCCTATGACCCACCCACCAACCCAAATGATCAACAAAATGATTCTGAAACTCCTATCAATTTTGATAGTGAGGATGAAGAAGAAGAATCTACACCCTAACCCAAATCTCAAACTCCAAAACCGATCAAAGAAACTCCGATACCTAAACCTTACAAACCAAAAATTCCATATCCTCGACGCCTTTGAAAAGATAAAAGGGAAGCCCAATACGGAAAATTACTCGATATGATTCGAGACGTTCGAATCAATGTACCTCTTGTCGATGTCTTAGCAGGAATGCCAAACTATGGCAACTTTCTCAAAGAACTCATAAGCAATAAGAACAAGCTTGAACAAATCTCATCTACTTTCCTGAGCGATGAAAGTTCTGCTATGATCCAAAACAAAGTTCCAGCTAAACTTGAAGACCTCGTAAGTTTCCTTATTCCATGTCCATTGAGTAAAACTTTCTCATGCAACGCTTTAGCCGACCTTGGCGCTAGCATTAATCTTATGCCGTATTCTCTATATGCAAAATTATCTCCCGAAACTCTCAAACCAAATCAAATGAGGGTAAGATTAGTCGACCGATCATTCTAATAACCTATTGGAATAGCTGAAAATATGCTAGTTGAAGTTGGTAAATTCACCTATCACATGGATTTCTTTATTCTCGAAATAGAAGAAGACAGTAAAGTTCTTCTTGTCTTAGGGAGACCCTTCCTTCATACTGCTGATGTAGTAATTCGATTAAAGCAAAAACAACTCAATCTTGGAGTTGGTGCTGAACGTATGACCTTTTTAATCGATTCTGCGATGAAACACTCCTATTCAAACAATGATACATGTTTTAACATTGATGTTATCGACAAAACCTTAGAAGAAGATTTTGATGCTCTTCTTGATGAAGGGAGTGAAATCCTTTATTCCATCGAGGGAACTATCATCGAAGAAAAACTATTTGCTGAATTCGATGAATTCATGGCTATGAAAATCGAAGAAGACACTGAATCTGAAATCGAAGAAATACCATTCAAAAATATCACCTTTAACACTGATTATAAAATCAAGACATCTCTTGAAGAACCTCCTTTGGATCTTGAACTGAAACCTCTTCCTGATCACTTAGAATATGTATTCTTAAAAGAACCATCTTTCCTTCCTGTGATCATATCATCTTAGCTCTCTAAGAAAAACAAAAGTAAGCTCATGTTTGTTTTAAAAAGACACAAGCAAGCCTTTGCTTGGTAAACCACAAACATTCTTGAAATATGTCCATCTTTTTGTAAACATAAAATACAACTTTTAAATGACAAAAAGCCAGTTGTTAAAAAAAACAATTAAACCCAAACATGCAAGAAGTGGTTAAAAAGAATCGTAAACTTCTTGATACAGGTATTATTTATCTAATCACCAATAGCCCTTGGGTAAGTCCCATTCACCATGTACCAAAGAAAGGTAGTATTACAATAGTCACAAACGAAAGAGATGAACTTGTCCCAACAAGAACCATTACGGGTTGGTGAGTATGCATTGATTATCGTAAACTCAATGAAGCAACCGTAAAAGACCACTTTCCTTTACCATTCATGGATCAAATGTTAGAAAGACTCGTAGGATATAAATATTATAGTTTCCTCGATGGTTTTTTTTTGGATATTTCCAAATACCAATCGATCCAATGGATCAAGAACAAACAACATTCACATGTCCTTTTGGAACATACGCTTACAGGCGAATGCCTTTTGGTTTATGTAATGCTCCTGCTACTTTCCAAAGGTGCATGTTGGCTATCTTTCATGTCATGATCGAAGAATCCGTGGAAGTATTCATAGACGACTTCTCCGTCTTTGGAAAATCCTTCGATAACTGTCTAAATAATCTTGATAAAATGCTTCAACATTGCAAGGATTCAAATCTTGTCCTTAACTAGGAAAAATGTCATTTCATGGTTAAAGAAGGAATTGTGTTTACACACAAAGTGTCTGGTGCAGGCCTTAAAGTTGACAAAGCCAAAATCGACGTAATCTCTAAACTTTCACCCCTACTATTATCAAAGGCATTAGAAGTTTTTTAGGACATGCCGGTTTCTACCGACTTTTCATTAAAGACTTCTAAAAATTACATGTCCTCTAACTAAGTTTCTAGAAAAAAATACTCTATTTGAGTTCAATGATGAATGTCATAAAGCGTTCAATTCATTAAAAGAAAAACTCACACGTACTCCTGTAATCATGAGCCCAAATTGGAATCTTCCATTTGAGCTAATGCGTGATGAAAGTGAATTCGCAGTTGGAGCAGTCTTAGGACAAAAAGATGATAAACACTTTCACCTCGTCTATTTTACAAGCAAAACTCTTAATGCAGCTCAACAAAACTATGTGGTTACTAAAAAAGAGCTCATGGTTGTAGCTTTTACATTCGACAAATTCCGACCCTATCTGGTATTATCCAAAATGATTGTATACACCGGTCACTCAGCCCTAAGACATCTATTCAAAAAGAAAGATGCAAAGCAACATCTTATACGTTGGATACTGCTATTGCAAGAATTTGATATCAAAAAAAAAGAAAAAAAAAGGTACTAAAAATATTTTCCCCGACCACTTATCTCGAATTGAAAATGACGAGACAAATAATGACAGTGATGTCGACAATAACTTTCTTGGAGAAACTCTTATGGATATAACCACCAGAGACATACCATGGTTCACAAACTTGGCGAACTATTTGGTAGGTGATATTATACCTAAGGGGATGACGTACCAACAAAAGAACAAATTATTCTTTGACCTCAAAAACTATTTTTTTGGAAGATCCCTATCTTTTCAAAGTATGTTTAGACTGTATGATTAGACGTTGTGTCTCAGGACCAAAAACTTGTACCATTTTAGATTGATGTCACCATGGACCTGTCGGTGGAACTTATGGACCATCAACAACAGCTAAAAAAGTCTTAGACTCAGGTTTTTAATGGTCGACAATCATCAAAGAAGCTCATACTCTAGTTTGCCTGTGTGAAGCATGTCAAAAACAACAATCATTAAGAAGCACATACTTTAGTTAGCTTTCGCAAGCCATGTCAAAAAACTGGATAATATCCAAAACACTTCCGGATGAAATTCACCTCATGAACCAAGCATTCACGATATGCGACAAAGTATATTTACCGATCTGAGCTCGTTATCGCGAACCTTATGCGGAGAAATATTCATGTATGCGAAGTTTTTAACATCTAGGGTATTGACTTTATGGGACCATTCCCGAAGTCATATTAATTTGAATACATTTTAGTCACTATCGACTATGTGTCTAAATGGGCCAATGCTCAAGCTTTAAATGATGCCAGAGTTGTTATTTCATTCCTGAAATTTTGGTAAGCCCAAAGCTCTCATAAGTGATCGAGGTACTGATTTTTGCAATAAAATAATGGAAACAACAATGAAAAGATATGGAGTTACGCACCGTTTCTCTACATCATATCATCCTCAAATGAGCAGACAAGTCGAAAATACAAACAGAGCCCTCAAAAGAATCCTTGAAAAAACCATAAAAGATAATCCAGCTGTTTGGTCAAGAAAATTAGATGATGCTCTTTGGGCCTTCCAAACCACTTACAAAACACCCATCGGAATCACCCTAGATAAACTCTTATATGGTAAGAACTGCCACATATCGTTTGAAATTGAACATCGTGCATACTTAGCACTGAAAAACTGTAATCCAGATCTCATCATCGCTGGTGAGAAAAGAATGTTCCAGTTACATGAGTTAGACAAATTACGACATCAAGCATAGGAAAACTCTCGCCTATACAAGGCAAGAACCAAAGTCTGGCATGATAGAAAAATCAAAATGAGAAAAGAATTTCAACATGGAAACAAAGTGTTGTTATTCCATTCTAAGCACAAATTTAAACAAGCAAAGCTCACATCTCGATGGCTTGGACCATATGTAGTAAAACATCAATATCCATCTGGATATGTTGAACTCTATGGTAAAGATGGCAAAACGTTCATTTTTAATAACCATCGACTCAAACTATACCATGAGGAAGATGATCAAAATGACCAAAGGGAAGAAATCACTCCCTTTTCCCTAAAGAATAAACCACTAAAATACGAGTCTAGCTAATGAGTCTCTTAAAAATTAAGCTCTTCTCAGGAGGAAACCTGTGCTTTATCTATGTTCCACTCAAGTGTGGAGGAGTCCCCCCTCTAAAAAAACAAATTTTTTTTGTGTGTTTTGTTTGTTCACTTTTACAGGTAATATTACATAAAATCAAAAAATTATGGCGCTCGCTCATGGATAGTTCACTCACAGCTACATCATATTATGCCCCAGGAAGTACCGCTTTTCCTTTAATTTTCCTTATTTTCAATTTATCAGTTCTCATATTGAGGGCAATGTTCAACTTAAACCAAATAGGAAAAATTAAATATATCATTTCCTTCCATGTTTACCTTGCAATCTTGCCACATTTCAACTGATATTTTTAAAAATTAATATATGGTTTATTCTAAAAATAAAAAAATGTATACACTTAGTAAGACAAATCCTACTCGGATTGACATCATAACTAGCACAAAATTCAGTCCACTAAACTGTGAGGTACATTCTAGCCTTTGATGCATATCTTTTGTACATTTTATGAGAGTGCCGATAATTTAGTAGCTTCAGAACTTGTGCTTGATCATCATTTACTAGACCGCAGTAGGGTTAATTAATAGGCAATGTCGTATGATAAAAGGTAAAATAAATCCCTAAGTAATCCCATTATCCGCAGCACTTGCTTTCAGTACTAAAATGTAGGTACTGAATTAAATGAATATCATATAAACAAATATAAACGCAGTGGAACATGCACCTATCAACGGATCCATAGAGTCATATGATCAATCAAAATAAAAACAATGATTATTACCTCTGCAGCGTGATCGGTAGAATCAAATAACAGCCTTCTCTTGTACATGATCTATCCAAGAAACCAAGTGACCAAAGTAGATCACCTCTATGAATATCTACACTACACTTCATTGTATACCTCTTGAATGCGAGTCCTTAAACTCGTAACATTGGCATCAAGCCTTGAATAATCTAGATTTAAGATTGAGGAACAAAATGAAAACCTTAGGTGGAAATCCTTTCTTGTGCCGTATAAAACAAAGGAGAGAGGGGAGAACATTTTTGGTATGTTATCAACAAATAATAAGGAGATATCCACAATATATTTGACTAGAAAACTTAACCTAATCCTCTCTTTGAACCCTCCTTAGGCTGGCCCCTCCTTTTGGGCTTGGTGGGTTTCCCTTTTGCTTTCCAAGTCTAATAAACTAAGTACACTACTTAGATATTAGAGGTTCGATATTAATCCCGCATTACGTAGGTTATTTATATACCGTAAATACAATAAACATGATATATAAAGTGGTACCTCAGTGTATATGTGTGTGACCCCATAGGCTCACATGTGTCTAGCCGTATATTTATTTATTATGACACGAGCATACTCCACCAGCTCCCACTTTCGCACATCATAATAATCAAGTAATAATACAAGCAAAGGTTAGCGTCTAGCAACACGCCAATGCCCCAAGAAACATATGAGGATTGTTTCTTAAACATCATATTTTAAATGGTTTAGATATCAGTCATCCTTTTTTATGCGGTTGTCATAAGGGACTTCTACTAGAAGTTTTATAATTCCTAGGCAGAGTACCTAACCGTTGTAGTAGTAGTAGAGGCAAGACTCGGGGGTTGTTATCGTTCTCTAAGGGAATAGGTTAGGAAGGTTTAATCACGGTCTAACATAAATCTAGGGGTTGAGAGAAGATTATTTTTGTATTTTTATATTTATAAGAAAGCAGTAAAATCATATGTTGGAGAGGTTTGATTGGTTTTAGCTATTAAACTAAATAATAAACCTTGTTAATGGTGATAACAATATAATAAAAAGATTTTATTCATTTAATCATGTATTACTCCCTAGATTGCTTCTCCTAGTGTTGTTTCTTTATCACACTTGTGATTATCTATGTAATTATTTCCTAAGTCATGAACAGATTACACGAACTCGCTGTCTATTTAATATTTCGTTGAGGCAAAACACAAAGTAAGGTGGTATGAAGACTATTATCCGCCCCCTAAGAGTATATTAAATGCGTTTGAAATATTTTAAAAGTGGATCAACCATATTAAGGGTAAGGTAGTATGAAGACTATTACCGATGATATCCTTTCTACACAATCATGCTTCCTTAGACATATCAATAGCGATACAGACAAAAGCTGGTTTTCTAGAGCCTAACATGCATATTTATCACAAGAAGCAACACCACTAAGATCTACATTCTAGGTTTCATACAATCATAAATGAATACAATAAGGAGTTTAGCCAAGCATGTTAAAGGTAAAGCAAGAACAATAAAGAATCAAACAACAAGACATATTGAACGATTAAGATAGTCTTACTTGATTAAAACCTGAATTGAAGGAGGTACAATAGGGTTTGAAGCCCTAAAATCATCCTAATAAGCTACCAAACGAACTAGGGCTTGTCCCCCTTTTTTACTTTAAAGTTACACACATAAAACCCTAATTTCGGGTTTGTATATATAGAAAAATTGCTGCGACAATGTCGCATTTAATCATGACGCCGTCGTAAAGTAGAATATTCTAGATCTTGGGTTGGGTCGTGCGAACTGACGCCGTCATGCTTTCTTGTGACACCGTCATGAGATGAATTTTGACGGCGTCATGTGCACCTTATGATGCCGTCTCTAGCCCCTGAGAAGATAATCTTGAGAAATGTTGGTGTAGGTCTGTAATCTTGTCCGTTTCTTCTCCAAATGAGCCCAAGTCACGTGTATTTCCTCCAAATGCCTTCCAAATGCTAAATACCTAAAAAGGAATGATTAAGTACCTATTTTGGGCATAAATGCACGATTTAGGAGGTTAAATGACCCCAAAAAAGTATATAAAATGACACCTCATCAAGAACCCTAACTTTAACTAGAAAACCCTAAATCTTTCACTTGTATAAACCCTTTATAAACCAATACCCAAGCTTCCAAATCAATTTGCAACACCTTAGATATGCCTAATATCAACCCTTGTATACTTCTAATACTTGAGAAATCAAAACTATGAATTTATTTGGGTGTTTAAAGTGAGTCGTGGGCTAGGGTATAAGCAAGAGAGTTTTTGTAAGAAAGTATGGCTTGGTGTAAGAAAGTTAGTAAAGGTTGCTTAAAATGTTTATAACACGTGTTTATATCAAGAATGGAAGTTTAGATATTATCTCTCTTGTGTTTTCTATACTAGAACCGGATATGTATGTTTGTATATGTGAAAATATATAATTTTTGGATAATGGGTATAATTGTGGGTATTTGATTGAGTATAGATAGGTGTTGGTGCTTCCGTTTATGCTTAAATGTATTTTATTGCGAAACGTAAACGGTTTACGTAACCAATAAAAATAAAATATAAAAAGTTAGTTATTACTTTCGTAAAAATAATATAATGCTTGCTTTACGTAAACTTTTATTTGTTTGGTGCCCGTTTACGTTGATTGTTGATTTTTAGTTTATGCGATTTAACTAAACAATAAAAATTAAAGTAAACGCGCAAAAGACTACAAATAATTAATAGAATAATTGAAGTCATAAAATGACCTAAAATAATAGGATGTTATAGTCTCCTCCCGTTAAAAGAGCTTTGTCCTCAAAGCTTTAAGACGTGGCATTGGATGAAGATGTGTGATTGGTGAAGAGATGTGGATACTTTTTTTACATGAACAGTGACCCCAACAGTCACGCACAGTAACCCAACGGTTACTTCCCCCTTTAAATAACAAAATTTTATCCTTCATTTCTCCATAAAACACTAAATCTTTCACTTAAATTTCTCTTATCCAAACCTCTCAAAATGTTGAACATCATTACACTCGTAGCGATGGCGAGCACGATAGCACTCAACATTTATCTGGCCTACGTCCCATACGAAGAAGATTTTTAGTATTTGGCCTTAATCTTAGCGCTCCTTGCACTGATCATTGTCCTAGCTATTGGCGTGGATCTATTTTGGAAGGAATAGATATTATTGCTAGGGGAGGGTTGTAATAAAACTTGTATTTCCTTTTTGTTCTTATGTAATCTTATTTCCAAGGTAATAAACTAATGTTGTAACAACAATTCTATTTCATTTTTATTTACGTCTTTCGATATTTTCGTTACCACGCTTGGTAACTTGTTTGCATTCCCCTTCTAAATTGCATTAACTTGAGCATTCAAGATTAGTGATGTTGGTTTAATATTTATTGTTGCGACCAAGGCTCTGCTTCTAGTGGGCTTATTTGTTCCCTTTGGCTTAACGTGTCAGTTATAACATTTTTCTTTATGGGGTGATAAAGAATTTATACCTATGGTGGTGTCGTAACTACTAAGCTCTATGGTATTACATAGACGTTGAAAATGGTGATTTGGTATATTCCTTAATGGCGAGTAAACTTGTTAGTGGATCGTCCTAGGGTGACTAGGGATGCGTCTTGACTTTTTGACATAGGATTTTGTATAGAATGATGTCGACTTTATATAGTAAGGTGGTGTAAGAGTTTACTTAGTTATTATGATTGTTGGTTTGGTTCCTCGTGATAAATACGTTTTATGAATACGCACACAAAACTTGATATAAATAGAAAATTGTTTCTTGACAAGAAGTTTTAAGGTGACTACTCTCAGCATGGGCATGGTCCTTCCTGAATTATACATAGGAGATCAAGCTATGTATAATTGAGGATTAACGATGCATTGCTCATTCTCGTCAAAATAACGTTATGATTTCATGATATTTGAGAGAGTGGGTTGCATAATTAATTTAGGGAATTAAAGTAAAATTGGCGAAATTTTCATAATACAATAATTCGATATATAGTGGGTTTCATTGTTTTCCCTCTAAGATACTACATAGTTTTCTTGATACTACAACTTCTAATACAAGCTAATACATAATTCCTAAAACAAGGTGTCTATGGGTGATGTCCGAGCTGACTGGTGACTAACTCCTGGAGCTTCCTGAAATTCTCTTGGTCCTGTCGCTGTGACTCCTGAACATAAGCCAACTATCGCTCCATCTCCCCATGAGTCCTCCTCTCTTGGCTATGAGTAACTGTCTGGATAGCCTCCATGGTCCTAATCTTACCACGCAGAGAAGCATTCTCTGCTTCGGCCATACCCATCCTGAACCTCAATGTCCTCATTTCCTCCTCGATGGGCACCCCTTGCAAATACTCATGAATGCCTCGAATAGCCTCCCCAAGACTGGCTAGTATCGTAACAATAGTCACTATAGGAAAAGCATCTGCAGCGACGGGTATTGGGTGGTCAACATCCAAACCAATGTCAATAGCATCTCTGAAATTTCCCTCAGAGGAATCAACAAAGACGGGAATAGTAGGTGCATCCATAACCTGTACGAGCAAAAGTTTATATAAGTCGTCTTTATATGAAACCATGCAAGATGCGTGCAGTATGGATGATAAACGTGATGTAAGATGGTGTATGGTAAAGACGAATATGCACTCATTGCATGAATGGATACGTGACACGTTGAAATGAAATGCCTCATGACATAAATAAATGATGGTATCGTGTAAGGTAAAGTAATGTTTGATAATGTTTAGGACCTACGAGCTTACAGTACTACCTTGCCTAAAGAAATATTCCAGTATTTATATAAATAACCCTTATATAAATAATTATAGAGCATGTGTGAAAGAATGTAAACACATCTATGTATATATATATATATATGTGTGTGTGTGTGTGTGTGTGTGTAAGACCCTCATAGTAATATACGTACTATAATATGAACATTTATATGAATCATGTAAGCATCTAGTATGACCAACTAATGCAACAAACAATGTATGTATGTCCCGTTAAAATCTTTTTAAAATGTGATCGTTGAAAATGGTTATAGTCTAGGTAAGATATGCAACCTAGTTCTCTATAACCTTTGCTCTGAATACCAATCTGTAACACCACCAAAAATGGGTCGCAGTGAAATATGTTTTCGGGAGCGTTACTTCATAATACCATTGCACAAGACATGAGAGAACGACCTCTAAACGTGTCGTTTAAAAAGTAATCTTGTATTGTTTAGACTCCAATGCACATCAAGTATGTCAAGTAGCTTGTTCACCTGAGAAAAACATGCTTACAAAGTGTCAATATAAAGTTGGTGAGTTCATAGGTTTTTGTAAGTATACATGTTGAACCAAAGTTGTGTAAAGTATGCATGACCATTTCAATCCTTGTGCCAAAATGTATGTATGAATGTTGGAAATCAAAGAGTTTTAAAGTATGCATGACCATTTTAATCCCAAATAGTCACAAGAAGTTAAGTATAGTTGTACCACTATTGCTCAAGTATGCATTGCCACTTTATTTAAGGCAACGTAAATATTCATGTGTGTATAAAACAATGATTACGATTACTCTAAGTTCATGAAACTGTTGCGTAGACTTAGGTGTATGCCACATTATTCAAGGCACGGTAAATGTTCATGTTCATGTATATGTCGTTCTTTGCTCCGACATGCTATAACGTTCGTTTGTCCAG